>JAJOOS010024086.1:0-18566 GCA_029582725.1 Solanum chiquidenum
TAATGAAGTTTGAATGTGTGGATGTAAATAAGTTTTTCAGTCCGCACTATTTTCATTATTGAATGCAATGAATGACTATGTGGCTCGTATAAGACCCCTTCGGGGTCGAATACGCCATGTTACGACTACGGGGTACTCTCGGGTCGTGACACTCACTATGATTCGAAATAGACTTCCTTGTGACACGCTTACTTGCTTATGTTGTACCTCTTTTTTTGCTAACTCCGCCTGTATTTGAGCATGAACTAATATATCACATCCCTCTTATCTCTTAAAGCTTTTACACTTGACAGTTCCCCTGACCACCTGGACGACCGGAGTAGAAGGGGGATTTCCTTTAATTAAGAAAAGAACACACCGAAGCTAGACAGATTGGAAAAGGACCTATGTAGAAGCTCATTCCAGACAAAGGAAATCTCTGACACAGATTTAGGTTTCTCCAATTGAGAAAACCCTGACAATTACTTTTATAGTAGATGCGAGCCTAAGATCAAAGGCAGTTCCAAAAGGAGTTCCCTATTTCCAGCTTGAAAAAGTAAAGTCTCAGTGTAAGTTGTAAGGTTAGGAAAGACAGGTATGATGAAATCCTCTTTTCGAATAGGAACTGATTCGATTTTATTATTAGAATATTCAGATTCAACTTAATATACTATTTTCAAGAAGGAATCGCCATCACCAATGGAAGTTGAACCCGACGATCTCTTCCTCCTGAAGTATGGAAAAAGGAAGAAAAAGTAGTCAATCACAAGGAAGGAAATAGAGAAGGTAAGGGATCGCTTTCCTTGTTCAATCCGGTATTTAATGAGTAAGTAGTAAGTAAGTGAGAAGTGGTAAATTGGCCAGGAGGATAAAGCTTATTTCAAGTACTAATAAAAGCATTCATTAGAAACTGTTATGCTCACTTATCCCAAGTATATGATGATTTCCCTGAGCCTGTCTGTGTTGAATACACTTTTTCCGTGTAGAATAGAGATTCTCTCTAAGATTGATAGAATATACATTTTCTTTCTCTAATTAAAAGTTGTCCAAAGAGGACTAAGAGACAGATGTTGTGCTTGCAAGTAAGCTTCAGCCAAGCATCAGATAAACCAAGTTCGGGTTGGGAAAGGGTCTATTTACCCACCAATATAGAATAATTATTACTCCCCTCCACAGGACAATGAGCACGGTTTCCAATATGCCGGATACCTTTGAAGACTAGCTCCTACATTCTTTCTTCTAGTTCCAGAAGGTACCTTTTATAGACCAGTCTATCTCCTCTGTGGGGAAGTCAAGGTTACTCTATAAGAATTGGAAACTTGGATAGGGCTATCTAGAAACTATGGCTATGTAGAGTACAGTCTCAATATCGGGAAATTAATAGTATAGGTCTTCCCCGCCTCTACTGCTGGTGAGATCTCTGCTTGAATGTACTCGTTCTTGTTTTGGATCATTTTGAGGGTTGTTCTAGATGGATAAACCACAAAACCTCTCACGGATGCTTACCTAATCTACTAAACTCAATTGTTGGGCACCTTAACTAAAGGAGCTAAACTGGAGGATCTCATTCCACCTTATCCTTCGCTGAATCTTCCTTTTTTCCTTCCCCTGAACTGGAGAAGGAACTTTCTTATTTAACTATGGAGGTTAGCGAAGGAAACAAAGCTCAAAACGTCTTCTTTAGAAGAATTTTCTTGCATCAGTATATCAACTGATTAGATATGAAGCTATGTAGCAAGATCCCCCATCGGGTTAAGAATCTGTCTTTTTTTTGTCTCAAATTGAGACTTGTAAGAGGCCAGGCTTAGCTCCTGAAGATAGTAGGATTAATTGGGCGTAGCTTAGATAAATGCTCTTTAAACTCATTCAATATCTCTCTTGCCTTATCGTTCTAACAGCCTATGAATGTGCGCCTGTCGGAAAATATCTTCAATCTTCGATTCCTACTGCGCTGATTCGAGAACAAGCTCACTTTCGTTAACTTCCTGCTGCTCCTTCTAATGCTATTGCTACCTCCTTCTTTTTCTCCTTCGATACGTGCATGGTTGAAATCTTGCTTTATTTATATTCTTCCTTAAAATGTCATACTTCCGCTTTTTATCTTTCATCAGCTATTTTTACTATGAGAAAGCTTTTCATCAGATAGTCTTTAGTTCTTTTTGTAGGCCAGACAAATGTTTCCTAAAAAGTCCTCACATGGTCAGTGAAGGCCCAAGTATACCTATAAAAAGGAAATGCACGACAACTTTTGAAGAAAAAAAAGATCCATCTTTCTTTTCAACAAGAGGAATCAGAGCTAATTATAGTGCTACCAAGTTTTGTTTTTGGTTGCAACCCAAATTCCCGAGAGAATGAAATTCAAAAATTTGAGGAACGAAGTAACCTCATCCAATGGCCTCCTTCCTCTCCTTTAGAGTCGAGTCACTTCGTACCTTCCTAGCCATCTATTTCAATCGTGCCAGTTGGAGGAAAGCCCGTCTTTTTTCCCCTACTCCTGGTCCCTAAAGGCAAAGAACTTATTCAATAGCCAAGTCAAGCAGTCAAGCAGCGGGTTGAAGTCAAAGACAAGACAAGTCCTATTCTCAAGAAAAAGGCTAAGAGCGCTTGTTCTACTTCTAGCTCGTTAGGGAATGGATTCCTAAGACCTCTGATGCCCTAACTCTGAGTCTCAATCAATTAAGAAAGGTAACCCTTTTAGCTACGGCAATGGGTATAGACCTCTTCCCTCCGCTGTTTACCCTATGGACCACTTAGAATATACCGAATTGAAGGGGGTAAGTATTCTGTAATCATTCCAAGTTTTCCCGGCTGCCCATTCTTTTTGTATGTAAAGTAGGAGTAGGAAATGTCGTAGGTAAAGACGTCCAATAATACATCCGTAAGCCTTCCATGTATTGCATTCGTTCATTGTGGAATCCCTATGTTCACTCCCATCAGGGGAATTTGCCTTGATTTCGATTTTATTATGTACAAGTGGACCAACCAGTTCGTCTGGTAATTGATGTTGTATTCAAGGTAGGCTATTTCATCCTAGCTTTCCAATTTCTCTGTCCTAACAACATTCGAAGCCTAACATTATTGCAAGCTTTGGATTCTTTCCTATCTCTGACCGGGAAAGAGGTTACCAAGCAAGTGAAACTGTACTCGCCTCTTCTCCTTCTTGTACTTGCGTTCTTCTTATTCTCATATCCGAAACCGGAACAAGCTCTTCTTTAGCAGCCTTGCTTTGTTAGCTTCTTGTTAGCAGTACTAATTTTTAGTCTTTATTGACCTAGACCACAAGCTTTACCATCCAACCCGATTTGACCTTTGAAACTCTCTTCTCATACTACTCATTCGTCATTCCAGGCGTACTCCAGTTAGCTCTTCTCTTACAGAGCCTTGTCTGTTCGATTGCTCCCTAGTCTTCTTCCTGCTTCATTAGATAAAGCGTCTTCA
The DNA here is from genome assembly GCA_029582725.1 of Solanum chiquidenum. Classification (NCBI taxonomy): domain Eukaryota; kingdom Viridiplantae; phylum Streptophyta; class Magnoliopsida; order Solanales; family Solanaceae; genus Solanum; species Solanum chiquidenum. The sequence goes on from JAJOOS010024086.1 coordinate 3,418, forward strand.
TTAATAGATAGAGTTGGAGTACGTTGTGAGAGTAAATGTCAAGGTTGATTGATGAGTTCAGTGGACAGAACGATCAATGTGAGGCCTAGGTCAAGACAGGAAGTTAAAGTGTGACTTCCCCCGTAGTTGGGGGCGGGAGTTAAGCATCCGATTCGACAATGAACACTAAATGAAAGAAGAAAATCCATTTTCTCACCCGCCTACGATTGATTGGAGACTTATTCAGTAGGTCCTCCTTTCCTACAGGATGGAAATCCAGGGCGTCTTGCTTAGATCGCATTTGCTTTCCCTTACTCCTGAATAGTGAAAGATTGAGCCTTTTTTGTTCAACCCAAGTGTTGGAGTTCAAGAGCACACTCTACCTTTGCTACCTCATTCTTCTGTGCCAAGAATGATCCAATTGAATCTTCTGAAGCTGATATGTAAAATCTCAAGGGCACAGAAAAGGCTCATTTATGCTAATTAAATTAGTACTCATGCGGAAGTATTTCCCCTATCATAGAAGGTGTGAAGCAGGCGGGGTATTTATACCAAAAAAGCAAAGAATGTTCCAGGGATGTTGGCAGAAGGGGGTTTCTCAATAGTCCAAAAGTAGTGATCTAGGCTTCTCCAGAAAATAATCAACGCATGCTGAGTAGACTACAATTTGTGGCACCATATCCTACCTATCCCGAAGGGAAGTCTCCAAAGTGGGATTTTATATTAACTCAGTCTCCGACGAATAAGGTTCAGGCATGCTTCGACTTAGCTCTATGATCCGCTAATTCATCTCTTTTTTTGGTATTCCGCAAAGGAGGTGGATAGGGCCAGCGAAAGAAGTGGCGAGGGTAGAAGAAAGGGTTTTCAATTCAAGATTCCCTCTCCTGAAAATGGGTATTAAACAAAGGACATAGTGGGTTAGGTAAAACCTACTTTGAGAGGAAAAATCTATCAAAGCAGAAAGTTCAAAGCCAAAGGTTTTTTTCAATGCGTATGCTTTAAAAGTCAGACTTGGAATATATTATTTATGTGTACTTTATTAATGGGATAGGAATTCATAGTGGGGCGTTCTTTTCATTTATCCTTCGAGCGAGAAAGGTTATGCGTCGGAGCCTCCTCAAGGTCATTTGGAACCACTTTAAGGCTGTTTATTGACCATAGCAACACAATGTTCAGTGGTGGGGCAAAGTACTAGCGAGAAGCTTTCCTTGGGTTTATTTTCCCACGCAATTTTCCTTTTTTGCGGTTATACGCTTTTCTTTGTCTTTGATGTCAAGCCCAGTCCCAGTGACCCATTGGATTGGATTTCTCCCTTGGGCGGCCTACATATGGGGATAACTTGTTACTTATAAAGTCTAGGAATGAATGCTTATAAAGGAATCGGTAAGCTGATGTGCCATTACTGGGTTCCATCCTCCGGCAATTATCGACTCGAGAATGAACGAAGTCGCTTCACATCAAAGTAGAGGTTTCTGGTAATGGTGGACTGCCAGATCAGCTCCAAGGCCTGAGTGCCTAGGTTGCAGTGGTAAGAGTCATTGCCGATGAGTTCCAGCTGCAAGAGTCTTCGATAAGAGGCGTTTGAGTAAATAGAAGTGATATCTTCCTATTGATACTAACACTAGTGGGAGTGGCTCTCGGGGAAAGGTAATTACACTAGATCTTGGCAATGGCACTCCAACAAGCTCGGTAGGAAGATAAAGAAGAGAAGGAGAAGAGGAAGTATGATGAAAAGGGTATGAAATAGGTTACTTGTAGAGAATGCGATTGCTTATTTGGTTGGGATAACCATCCTGACCAAAGAATAAGATAAAAACAAGAGTTCCCGCCTATGGCTACATGCCCATTAAGAGCTATACTGGAGTCGAGCTAACTGCATAGGCAGATGGGAACTTTCATAAAAAGCCTAATAGAAATTAACCGCATTGGAAACGACGAATCACACTATGTCAGGAGGGAGCAAGGTGTGATTGCTCTGTCATCCACCGACCACCCCCCTTTCCACCTCTAAGTAGTGGTGTTGGTGTGTCTTGTTGCAATCATTCTGGTCAATCCCTTTCCTGAACCATAGGTAAGGGATGACAAGCGATGGCCCGGCCCCTATAGCAAAATAAATCATCCCCTTATTTGAAAAAGTAAATAGAATAGTGTCAGGCTTACGACAGTCTGACTTCTGAACGACTAAACAAATACTAAGCTCCCGCCCACCCCCAACCAATTAGGGGAAAGTGTTCATTTATACCTTCAACATCACTGAGATATTGGCCCATGACCATGTTTACTTCATCTTCAAGGGCAACCATCCTGGCTCTCAGGGCCTCAGGCAACCCGGGATCATTTCCTACCTCCTTAGTTATTCCAATAAGATGCTTCAACCCCGTTAATTTTTAGCTGGCCATCACGGTCCAATAAAGATTTCCAATTTTGATTTGAAATTGTTGAACAGTAGGTTAAAGATAACCTCTTTTGATGTACCCTGTGTGGATCCGGGGGCTGCTTCTGCGCTGCCTTTGCTAGCTTGCATGACGGGCTGTTAGACGCTCAAATAATCGGGCGCTATCCCACCCTTCTTCCTTGATCTACATATTCACGCCCTTTAGAGTTAAGGAATGATTGTTGAGAGTTCTTGCTTTTGAGTTCCCACTCTGACTATTTAGAAGGCTATATATAGTAATAACTTAATGAATTGAAGCGGATAAAGCTCAGCATTTCTCTAATTTGAATCGAAAGTTTCTTTTGACTCCTCTGCCTTTGAAGGCTGGTTACATCCAATGTCTCCTACGAGGATGCCTTAAAGTCCTCTTTGTCAAGACAGAGGTATAGACCTATTTGAATACATTTGACTTGGTGCTCACTTGTATGAAGATTCCCCGCTCTGAAGTCAAGTCTTTTTCGGAGCTACTTCCAAAGAGGTTGGGATTAGACTTTCAATTGGATGTGTTCGGGTCAAATCGTTAACGACAGATCCCTGCCGACGTACTACTCTCAATCAAACCTTCTCTCATTTACCTTCTTGATTGATAGATAGTGAGGCCTAAGACTTGCTTCCTTAGATTTGTTGAATTTACTCTGTCTTCACGAATTGGATTTGAACAAATATCTCTAGGCGACTTTCCTTTTAATCGATCGTGAGAGAGGTTTCCACTTTATTACTCAGGTAGAGTGAAATGGCTAGGCTGCCCTATCACCTTTCCTTTCGGTGATATATTTTTCCTTAGCACTTACGAAGTAGACGTCATTTATTGAGTTGAAGTGAAGTCCTTCCGTTCCCGATTCAATTACAGATGTTCTCGCTAAAGCCTGATTTGATCCCGCTTGAGCGGCGAGGAGAAATACTGATCTTCCAGTTACGTCAATACAATAAAATAGATGCCTGAATCGCTTCATGGATTTATACACCGCAAAAAAGAATGAATAGGAACCCATATGGAAAAATTACGATAGAAATAAAGCTTGGAAATGATGGATGCGCTCGCGGAAATAATGAGATCATCAACATAAACTATAAGATAGACTCGAATGCCTATCAATCGGAATTCTATATGATGTTATGCTGCTAGTTTTATTTGCTAGTAAGAGAACCTACGATGAATGAATCCTTCTTAGCTAAGGAATGTTTGTTGGACACACACCCATTGTCCAGTTCTGGCTAGCGCTCCTCGTTGCCTTTCTTTGCACGGTCTCATCACTTAGTGGTCTGGCATGCAGTTAAACAGGTTGACCCTGGAAACCGCTTTCTTAAGTATGTTGTACTAAGGGACAATGTAGGAGGATGCTCGTGTATATGATTATTTTTTTTGTAATTGGCCTTTTTTCTTTTCTATCAGAAATTTATGATTTTCTATTAAGGTTCAGCTGTGAATTCGCAAAGAGGTTCAGGATTCGTACTTTGAGTAAGGATCTTTCACGTATCTAAATTCGGGCTCTTATAAACTCTAACCATCCCTATGGTACCATGGTTGTACAACTACATTACCCTATGAAGAGATTTTCCACTCTTTGTTTGGTAGAGTAGGGGATTTTGGGTTGCCGTGCTCTATCTAGAATGGACCATGTTTGAAGTCTTAAGTTAGAGAGGTTTATTGTGCTTCATGTCTCCCAATAGCATATTGTTCTGATTGAGGGTAATGTTTGCTATCGCCGCTTCCTGTTTTACTTTCTTAGCGAAATGCGTGCTTCCGCTCACATCAAACATCGTTCTTTTCCCTTTTGCCCCTACCTTGGTGTTGACCCTAGGTTCGCTATCTTCCTTTCCGGTCTCGTATGGGGAGTAAGCTTACATCAGGAAACTCCCAAGCTTGCCGAGGAAGGAACAAAATAGAGAAAGACACCGTCCAACCGCTTTTTTATGTGCGCGTACCACTTTTGATAATCTTTGCACTGCTAGCTTCCTTAGATCATTGGCTACCAGAAAGACTAGAACTCAGGAACATCAATATTGTTAGGGATCATTAAGGAACGACCCTTAGCTTATTAATTTCTACCTTTTGAACAAATCTAGAACCTCAATTAGCACATTCATTAGAAACCTCTCTTGTAAGACTCAATTCATTAGATAAACCTAGTACATAATCATTGATAGGATCATTCCCGAAATTAACAAATAATTAATGGGCACTTTGAAGCAAGTTGATCCTAGAAGACTAACCTCGTAACTCACTTAGATCAATCAGTTCAAGCATTGACAAACCCGTCTTCCTTCTGTGTTCAGGACAGAGACTCTTTCTACCTTTGTCGAATTGCCTTGACGCCTTGGCAGGCTTTGACCTGCTTTCATTCGCTTACCAGAGAGAGGATTCTTTATTACTGACTTTTCAGGGGTAATCGCACCTCGCACCTAAAGGAGTCGGTCCTTGTGAGAAGGAGGACTCTTTTCTTGCTGTCAAAAGTGCTTACTCATGGTCTATCGTGTAGTTGATGATATCATTCTGGACTAGTTTCTAGGCATATACCAACCATACATACCGCTTTATCATTCAGGAATTTCTTAAGATTAAGGTTTGAAAGGACCGGGTGGCGATGAAGTATGAGTCTAAAACACTATATGTAGAGTTGTCTTAGCTCAATAGATCAACTAATCAGGAGATGACTTCTTAAATGTTTGCAAATGGAAAAGAGTTAATTTAGGCACGGACCACAAACCCACGATCCTAATAGTTGGATCCATGAGGAGACAGGAGAAAGCCATTCATTCTGATCATTGAGACCGGATTGATGATTGATTGATCTAAACCAAAGACTTGATTATATATAGGAGAAAGGCGTTCTCATACCCTGATACCTCTTTGTGGAAACCTAGAACAAAAGAAAGTCTCTTTAGGATGGCTCTGTCCTAGATAGACCAAGTCACAACTACTTATTATAGAATACTCAGGCACACTTCCCTATACTTATCCTGAGTGACATCAAGATACTCATTCAGCCAATTCGAAAGCACCAATAGATGAGATTGAATGAGACATAAGGTTCACCCCTCACCCTGGGGGATTGGGGAGTTGAGACTTCGTTTCTCTTAGGCCCGCTGTAAGGCCAATAAGATCAGGAACAAGGAGATTGGATTCTCCCTTTTATCCTGACTGACTCTAATCGTGATTTTGACTCTATTATGATACCTCCAATGTCACAATAGAAATCGAGAATGGAGGAAACTTCGCTAGACTTGCTTATAGTTGAAATTCCAACTCTAAGGCCCTAGTACTACTGACTTTGCACCAGATTAAATTGAAGACTTTTTTCGGCATCCCTTCTCAAACGTATTATTCCTTGCTTTAGTAATGTGCAATCAGCTACTTGGCACCTTCCCTTATTGTCCTTCCTTTCCTTTTAGATATGAGGTAGTACTAATTAATGCTTGAATTGCTCCTATTAGAAATAGGGCTACTCTTGTGTACGAAAGAAGGATATTCCGAGCCTAGGCACATCCCTTTGATATCTTTGTTTAGTCTCATTTACTATGTCAATCCCTCCGTATTGGTTATGGCTGAAGCCGATCCTCTCCTTGGTACTTCACCTAGTGGCTAATATCAAGTCTCTTATCTCAGCCGGATGGGCCTATGTCACTATAACAAGTGAGAAAGGCCTCCAATCACTCTACTGGCAATTCAAGATGAACTCCTTCCATGCCAACAATAATAGTACTAAACTTTCAAAAGAAGAGAGATGAGATCAAGCTTTGAAGTTGGTAGCTGAAAGAAAGTTGTTCGTGAAGGTCAGGTTAGAGCATAAGGAAGGAAGCTCAATCAGAAGCGAATTCTGACTACTATTTTAGAGTACCGAAGCTCAATGGCATTAATCATAGCTACAGCCAGAAGAAAGAAAATATCTAGCACCCCGGTCCCTCCATTGACTGACTATCTTAGAGGGAATTCCGCATAATGACCAGTGCAATTTGCGCATCTGTCGGTATAGGGTTCAGATAAAGTAAGTAGCTCGTGAATAGGGAGTTTCCTGGCTGGTACCAATAGATAGAACTACTAGTAAGATAAGCAAAGGTGGTTGAGAGTTGAAGGAGTTAACCTCTAAGCCTCAAGGTGAAAATATATAGCAATTGACAAGCAGTAGCTCTATAGGTACCAGTTAGGGTGCCAATCTAGTATAGCACTGCTAATAGGACGATCAATCGATTGCGAAAGTAAACCTTCTCGGATCTCTATGACTCTTTGTTCTCATAACCTCAAAATGATTGACTACATTCAATATAAAGGATAAAAAAGGATTCATCCCCCTATTCAACTACCCATCCAAGAGCATTTGGCTTCAGAATACTTTCTTCTTTTTCTATGGACTGCATAAATCTTATCTTCCAGCCCAAAGGAGGATAATCTCTTTTGGCAGCTCAATCCTCACGGTAATAATTATGCCAATTCTGCCTTAAAATCTCCTCGGGTGATCAAAGGGGCTCCCTTTTCAGTAGATGAGATTAGGATGAAATGTATTATCTCAATGCCTCTTTTCTCTAGCTTGCTCTTTCAAATCCAATTTTGGCCTGCAGTAATGTAATCGAGATTTCATCTCCTAAATTATTTTTCTATGAAAGCAAGAGGTGGAAAGTTTTGTTAGAAATTTTGCCTTATTCCATGAGATCTAGAAGCACTTCTGCAACTTTCTCTCTTCCCTAGCGCTCTTTTTTTTTTTTTACTTTTTTCAAAGGGCAATGAAGGCCTTCCTTATAAGTTCTCGCTCGATAGAAAGGATATAACACATACGGAACCTTAGCTTCGATGACTTTATGAGGTTTAACCTTCACCACGACATTAGTGGCTTAGCTCTTCGCGCTTCCTGCAAGCTTTTTTATTGAAAGAGACTAAGGGGGGGCTAGCACGGAAGATTGTTCCGCTCCGAAAAGCTGAGTTTTTCGGTTCGCCCCCTATGTGGTTGGCCTTTTTACCAGTCTGCCTCATTTCTCTTGATGGAATATATCAATACCCGAGCTCCAGCCTTTCTTGCGTTCTTCACCGGTGCTCGCAAGATGTATCACTCATCCCGCTCCCCATGGAGCGGTAAGGGGTCTTCTTGTGTGTTATAATCTTTACGGGAATGAATCGCATATGTTGGTTGAGAATTGATCGAGAATTCATTGATAATGACTTTGCCAGGTTCTAGGGAGGCTACTTTTATTTTTTGTCGATCGAGCCACTTTCCCTCATTCAACTCGTCCTGCCCTCTTCACGAATTTGTACAATCGATTCCACAAAGATAGCCAACTATATTATCAAACAAATAAGGAAAGAGGCGACAATTTGGCACCAAATATCTGGAGGTGTGGAAAGAGCAGCTGTGAGAAGCGGAAAAACCATAAAAAAATGATGATAGTTCATGGAGGTTTCTACAGAAAGACCCCTTGGTTCTGGCAAACGGATCACAATTACAGGTACCTGGGAGCATACAAATGGAATGAATGAAATATGAATAGTTAACATAATATGGTGATAGATCTTAGGTTGTAACTTGATCGTGAGGGAATTTGTTGATGTTGCAGCCATGAAGTATGGAAAGTGCCAAACATTGGTAACTACCCGGGGAAGAGTTTGGAAAAGGAACAAGGAGAAGTGAGAACCACTTAAATGGAGGAATCGATTGGATTTTGTCCTTTGTTACCCATAGCAACTGGGGATCAAAAAGCACCAAATTTGATGACTTATTAAGGGAAAGACGAAGTAAGAGCATGCTATTGGAGACGTTGCAACATATGTCGGGAAGGCCTCCATTGATTGTGTACGAACAAAATACGAATCCAAAGGCAGGGTAAGAAAGGGTTGAACTAATGGAGATATTAACTCTTCCGGGAACCAGTAACGCGTAAACCATGTCAAACCAAGACCAATCAATATCCTAATGGAATGGATTCGAACTTCTCCTAGAATAGTTTCCGATGCGAAATGAAATTCATAGGATATATATGAGTATTTCCAAGGAGAAATAGAAATATTTGATAGGATTCTATTCGTTTTAGTAATGAACAAAACTAATAGGATTGATTATGTATCAGAATTGAATCACTACACGAATCAGAACTGAGTCACTATATGAATCAAAACTTGAAACAATGAAAAAATAATGTTATGGGGCTTCCTTGTCGAGAAGAAAAAAAATTCTCTTAGAGAGGCATTTTCTTCTCTTAGAAAAGCGTTCCTTCTCTCAAGGGATTTCCATAACTCAACTAACTCTCAAGGGACACTAGCGAGTCTGTCCCTAAAAATTAGGTCTATGAAGACAGAGTGATGTCGCACTAAACGACTACCGTTCCTTAGATACTCCAAGGCACAATATGTATTGTCCTTGAACCTAGACCATGGAAGGTTGGTTATAGTCCCATTCTATTAGTGGGATCCATAGCCCGCGTGTCTTTCCCAAGCCATCAAAGAAGAAGGTAGTCTAGGACTACCCTAAGCCTAGAAGAGAAGTAGGCAGGACTTTCAATTACAATGTCTAGGTTGGGCAAGCCACCTTTCTCCTTTCTAAAGCCAATCGATTATCGGATTTCTTCAAGACAACTACCAATACCTGGGGATTTCTAGATCCTCTCTAAGTATAGAATTAAGATTCCAAACTCCATGAAAGCAGGAGATTGATTAGCTATAGTCAAATCTCATGACGATGATCAAAGAGCATTGACTACGATACTACAACCTCCGCTCCTGACCCCCAGATCGAAATGTTACGATTAACTCCGGTGCTGCTTGCTGGTGGAGGTTGGGAGTATCTCAACTATGAATAAGAAGTTGAAGAAGCCCTAAATCCACCTCTTACTTACCTACCTTCCCAGATTAGTTAGTCAGGGGGAAGTATTCTTAGCATTAGTAGTTTTGGCACGATAGACTCATGAGATGTGACCTCATGACAGGTCGGTGGGAATGGCTCATGATCGTGCATTCAATCAATTTCCCTTGAAAACGATGGTCAAGGTTTGCCGTAAATAAACAGATGAGTTCTATTCAACCATCTGAAAAATAATACGGTTAAGATACCCCACACAAGAAGCCACTTAGGATTTTTTTCTTGTTCTATCCCAGCAGGCGGGTCTCGTGACAACGCCTTCCTCTGCGGTCTCTATTCTTAGGAATAGAATCATCCAAGTAATTGCGTATATCACTGAAGGCATCCAAGAGTCACTCAGGGCAATTGTACTTGTACTACTCAGCTGTTATAGTCCATTAGAGTGTTTGAAATACCTGAATCCTGACTCTCTATGGAGAAGTAGGCATGAGTTATCGCTGTATCCCGTACTACTTATATAGAGTAGGAAAGATTGTGATCTCACTTTCCTAGCAAGTCAAAGGGAAACCACGAGGGTCTTCCTTATGGTTCTCTATAGTTCATTAATAATTAATAGGTCTAATAATCCTTCTTGTCTGATAAGCAAAAGCAAGAAACGGAGCTTCTGGCTTCGTCCGTTTGTCTCGCCACAACACAAGCTGTGGTATCAACTGTCTATACCTCAGTCGGTTCAATAAGATAGAGATATGGTTTGATGTGTAAGGCATCGATTCACTAACAAAAGTCTCTTCCTCGTGAACTCTGTTAACTAGGCGCCCCTCTCCAAGTAGCCAGTCTGTTCTCTCATGGAGAAAGCCTTACTCTCGTTTCGTTCCAACGTAGACCGTAGAAGTTAAGGGGGTGTAGGGCGACTTCCAGAGATAATTACGGCGAGGGGAAATGCAGAGCATTCTTCTTTCGTGAATATCGACTTCACCAACCCCCAACCCGACTAAATGGTTTGACACCTGCATTTAAATTAACTCACCATATGCTAGTATGCTAGTGTGCGGCTGAGAAAGTATATAAAAGGCAAAGGTTTTTTAAAAGTCATTTTCGGTGACAAAATTGTTATCGCCGATGAAAAGGTTGCGAACGTGTATACGACCCCTCGATAGGACTGAGACCTAACTATATTGGTTGAAAAGTAACTAGTCTCTGACAAAGGTGCTCTTGAGTTCGCTAAGCCATTTATATGCGATGAAGGTGGAACAGATTTCTCTCCAATCTCCTTTCGCCCGTTCACTCAGTACTTAGTAGCAACTCCCGTATTCATGATTCGCGAAGGTGGAAAATGGATTTCAGACAATTTGAACGACAATAACTCGACATTCTCAAGTTCACCAATTGAGCAAGTCCGGCATATCGCCACAAAGTAGTACACTCAAGTGGACTCCACCTAATGGATGGATACAAATATAGTATCCAAAAAGATCTTGGGATTACATTCGTCAAACCAAATATCTTTAGCAGTGGTAAAAGAAGTGACGAGGCTCAAAGGAAGTAAACAAGTCATCCTTTGAAGCTAAGAACTTTTCATCTTTTGTAGGAAAATCCCCTTCTCTAGTCTTGGGAAATTGAGCGACGTATCCACATAAACACAAGAATTTCGTTCTTTTGAACAAGCCTTCTAAATCCAATTTTTTTGTCCTTTTTTGTGTTCATAATAACAATAACTGGCAGGTTTCATTAATGAAAAGACAAGCGGAGGCCTGCCATCATCTAGCATTGTGATTTTACATCGATTCTTTATCAATTGCCCACCCTTTCTTTGAACCTTGTCAATGATCGAACTTAAAGATATGAACTGAGTGCCATTTTATAAGAAACTGAGAACAAAGGAGAGGGATATGGAAAGAATAAAGTAATGAAAGAGGAAGTCATTGCTAGTAGTAACGACTTGTCACGATCCATTAGTTCATCTAGAATCCATGTCCTAGGTGTATCAAAAAACATTATTTTCGCTGAGCGTATATAATAAAATAGAGTGAAAAGGTCCACCCCGAAACCAAGGGGGTACTTACTAACAACTGAGTCCTTTCCGAACCGCAGGAGAGAGTTGCCCATCATACGGCCCACCAACTCCACTTGCCTCTATGGGAGGCTCGCTACAGGCAGGTTCGGATCACTTACAATACACGGGCTCTACGAAGGAAGGGGTTGCGTTAGGAGCGTTTTCAATATGATTCTTTTCCTGTATTTGTTCGATGAGAAATGCGAGTATCTTTTTTCCACTTTCTTCATCCCCCTCTATCAAAATGATCAAAAGGAAGGCGAGCTTGCTTCTTATTCCCGTGTTTGATCTCTTCCATCTCTGCCTGGCTCGTTGTCACCTATGTTGAAGAAAGGTTTGGAACCCTGTAGAGAATGAAGAGGGGCCAAGGATCTTCCTCTAAACAGTGCTTTTCAAGGCTCCACTCTCCCTCTGAATAAGTAAGGCCCCGTTAAGCCTCCGCGAAGATAGGGATAAAGAGTATGGATTGAAGCCCCCTTACCTCTGACAGGCATTCAACAGGGGTTAGCTCTGTAAATGTGTAGAGCCAAGCGTAGTGTGGTGTAGTAGTAGGCAATTCTAGGCCACTTCCCGGCTACTGAATCACTCAAGTTCTTCAGGTACTACGGACCCTCTGCCATCTATTGCAGCAGAGCCATTTCATGGGCCCGCCCCCCCCCCCCCGGCTAAGCGCAGTTCTTTGAATCAAAGGTTGAATGGAATAAAAAAAAATTAGATAAAAAACTCAAAATCGAATAGGATAGATGGATGGATCTATCTTTCTATTCATATATATTACTAAGAAAAATGGATTTCTATAGTGTTGTAGCGTAGCAAGAAGCCCCATATCCTTGATTTGGCCAGGAAAGACTGCACTGATTTGGGCCTAGGAAGCAAAGGGAATGAGCTCGGCTGCGTCTCCTCCACACTTCTTTTTCTTCGTGCCCGTTCCGCATGCTCTTCGCGCGCCATTGGCGCTTTGATCTCCTCTTATTCTTCATTGGACGGTTCGAATGGACTTCGCCATTCTTTCCCAACTAAAATCGAAAGGGATGTATCACATCAAGATGTTGATTCATTTTCTTCCCCCAATGAGATGGGGAAATTTTCACCCCCTATTTAGACTTTTGGGTCCTTCATCTTTCTGAATCGATACCCGGCCCAGCTCGCGTCGTTCCAACAACCGGCGGGGAGCACCTCAGTATATGATCGCGTGCAGTAACTGGGAGTCCTATTACACCTAAGGCCAACTTTAATTCCCCAAACCAAGGTTCATCTCGTGTATTCATTGTGGACTCGTACAAGAATATTGAGTAGACGGTTTATGTATTAGACTCGACCCTATTTTTCGTAGCATGCATTCCCATATGTGTCACATCTAATTCGGTAAGCTACGTGTTCGGTGCATGGAGAACAACATTCGATCCTCCAAACTTACTTACTCGTGGCAACCTTCCGGCCGCCCAATGACCTATAACGCTAGTCACTACTCCCACAGGGGCTAGGAAGTAAGCCCCACAACCCAAAGCGGCGAAGAACAAATAGAAGTTGCTACAAAAGCCGGCTAACATGGGTATTCCTGCCTATGAGAACATAGTACTGGACAAGGTAACAGCCAAAATATGATTCGTTTTGGCTAAAGCACCCAAATCAGCTATATATTTGACACGGGTTTGCCGTAATGCTAAAACTATGGCAAATACATCTATTGTCATTGATGCATAAATAAAGATAACAATTAGTAGTGATTGAATTCCTTCTATGGTTCTACATGAGAAACAAGTACGAATATAACCTACATGTCCAATTGAACTATGAGCTAGAAGTCTTTTTACTTTTGTTTGGGCCATGGAGGCCAGTGCTCCTAAGATCATAAAAGCAATGCTGTAGAAAAAAAGATTTGTTGCAATGTAGCTCCATAAGAACCATAAATAGAAACACGTGAAATATTAGTAGAAATAGAGATTTGAGGCGCAATAAAAAGGAATGTTGTAACCGAAGTGGGTGAACCCTATAGATATCAGGTTCCCACATATATAGAGTCAAAAGATATATGTAGTCCGAAGGGTAGGGATTTTCTTCAGGGCTCAAGAGATGGAATAGATAGGGCCCCACAAGTTTAAAATTTGTCGCTGGGAAATTCACACGGAAGGGAACGAGGAATTCTCAACAAAAAAAGTGCTCTCTGAACCAAACTTTAAAGTAGTTTTCCATTAGACGCCTTTTCCTGTAACTCTAATTTCGGATGGATTATATATCCAAAAAGGTCCGCTCTCAGCCATTCCACACGCTGACTAGCAGAGACGTGGTTATCTGAAGTGGATTATCTCTTTTGTAGTAGATGCCGAACCTTTTGTGCCCCATTGCCTAAGAAGGGGGAGGACACAGTAGCTACATGGACCCCTTCTTTTCAGTTGTTGCCAGCGCTTTCCCAGGCCGAGCTGGAATGTTTTATTAAAAAGGGCAGGCAAAGCCGGAAGGCTACTATCCCAATAGGAAGGGCGGAACGAGGAGAGGAGTTGAAAGCCACTTGACTGTAAGAAGAGGACCTTGCATTCATACCACGGCGGTCAAAAAAAGTGTGTTCCCTTCAGATAAGACGCACCGTAGTCCATCCTCGACCTTCTTCATTTTTGATGAAAATTAATTCTTGATATCCGAAAGCATTTTCCTTCCCCCGCCGCACCTCCCTCCCTTCGTTGAGCCTTTACTTTAATGGTTGGGGAGAGAGTTCCCTTATCTGAACTTAGTGGGCATTCTTTCCAGCCTTAGTAAAATAGGGGGTGGGTTTGGCTTGACCATAGGCTCAAACAGAATTTGAAGAGTCCTAGCTACGCCATGCATTCAATACAAAATCTGGAAAGCTACAGGGATGACAAAAAGACGGCGCTTTCCTATGTTGCACTGTAAAAAAGAGCTAAGAGACGAGCGTCTTCTCTTAAGTTTATTCATCCCGCACCCGTCGCCGCCCGACCCCCGTTAGAGGGAAATATTAGCAAAGCGAGAAAAGAAAGAGAGAAGGGGAGCAACATTTTATTCTCTTAGCGAGAACTTCCGGATCGTAGAAGAATTTGGAACGGGCTCCGCGTTCATTTCATTGGCAGAAACGATCCATTCAATTCGGGGCTTCGGGGAACCAAAAAATTGGACATGAGAATCAAAGATATCTATAAGAGATAGATAAATGATATATATATATTTCTCACAAAACAATTGTGAGATAAAGAGCAGATGGGTCTTATCCCCTACATCGAACACTCATTCCTATCTATTGATAGAAAGATCTTCGTCAAATACCAGACTTTTCCTTGTTTTAGGAATTACTCATATCCAAAGCAGCTTTTCACAAGTACCCCACCCCAAACAACTAGTTGGAGGGGCTGTTCACCTTTTAAATCAAACAAAGTAGTAGGGGCGGTCAACCACTTGACTGTATGGAGAATGTAACGACCCGAGAGCACCCCCTAGACGTTGCTGGCGTATTCGACCTCTCAGAGGTTTTATACAAGCCCTTAGCATTCGTCATAGCATTATCATAGAAAAATAGCAGAAAATTAAAAACTTTTCTATAATATAACACAAGACTTAAAAGTCACCTCATTTAAACATTTAATACAAAATCAGAATATTACGTCTTAAAGTAGCCATCTTAAAACACCACTACAACACAAGAGGGACACATCTCTTACAATACAAAAGAACTACTATCTAGTACACTGAACTTAAGGAAACTCTTTAACGTAAAGGTCCTTGAATCTTTAAAGACACACCCAAACTTGGGAATAGTAAGCCAAGCTCATCACTTCTAGGAAAGGTCCTTTAGCCACCACCACCTACACTTGGTGTAAAAAGATGAAGAAGAATGGTGTTAGTACAAGAATGCACTAAGTATGATAACCATGCAAAAACATGCTTTTAAAAG
>JAJOOS010024087.1:0-13207 GCA_029582725.1 Solanum chiquidenum
CTCTAACAACAAAGTGAACAAACCCAGAAATTTGACAATATTAGTGTTTGTTGTTCCAAACGGAGGGGAGGAGTGGGGTACGTAGAGGGGAGGAGTGGGTATGTAGAGAGACGTGTGATATTGTTTTATAAAATAATTAAAGAAGGTCCTTTTTATTATTAATTAACAACCGGATTCTAACTTTTTTAACATCCGGAAATTATTTGGTCGCTGAGATTAAATTAAAAATTAACTTTTAACAACAAAATAAAATATTTTGTCGTTATAGATATATTATTAACGACCGGATTCATATTCTGTCGCCAAGAATTGGTCGTTAAAAATGAAATTTCTTGTAGTGTTAGCACATAATGAGTTAGGTGGCCCATGAGATATCAAATCGAAGATCCTTGAGTCCTCTTTCTAACCCCCACCGAGTTTGCTAAAATCCGAGTTCGGATGAGGGAGATATGACTGTTTGAGTGTAGCCTCTCTAGATAGGGTCTTTTTATCCGAACTAAGGAGGGGTATTTTAGTATTTTCCTTACCCTCACTTAGTCTAAGGTGAATTACACCCAATTTAGGGTGTAAACTGCTTAGAATCAATTTCATTCATCCCCAAAACGTTTAGGGCTTTAGAGAGGAGGTTCAAGAGGGGAAAAAGTTCAAGGTTCCAAGCGTTCATCCAAGATTTTTTCAAGAACCTAGTTCTTTAAGGTATGTAAATTCCCATAGTGTTGGGTTCATTCACCCACATGTCAATCATGTTTGTTTATCCGTAATTTTGTTCTTGAGGTTGAATGATTTGAGCTCTTGAGGTTTTAGCTTCATTCATTGTTAATAGAGTCTTGTTGAATTCTGAGGTGAGGGTTTTGTGAATGAGTGATAGTTTGGTAGGTATATTTTAGTAAAATACGATTGTGAAGTGTATAAGAAAAGAAGGTTTGTATGTCTTGAACACATGTGGAGATATTTATATTATCTGTCTTTCTTCTCTTTTATTGTTGTATTGTCGTTTTAGGTTCTATTCAGGGCAACATAGGTTGTGCTCTCCGAAAATATAATTTCAATTTTCTATTCAATTCAAGATTCAAATTGAAGTATGATACTTTTCTGATATCTCATATCGAATTGGTATATCAATATCGATTCGATCCGAGCTCTTGGAATTGGAATAAATTTGGCAGCGGATTGCAAAATCTTGGTAATCTTCTCTATCTAATGAATGGGGAGTCCTCTTTAAAATCATCCACTAGTAACCCAGTAGATAAAAATACATTACATAGTCTAGGGATTGTCGACTTACCCATTTAGTGATTTTGGCACTAGACGTTCCCATTTAAATTTTTTGTTTAAAGTTCAATTTTTACAAAGGGCAAGACAATATGAATGTTCTATCACGTTCCATCAATACTCTTAAGGGATTATACGATATATCTTGTGTGGAAGTAGGTCAACATTTCTATTGGCTAATAAGGGTTTTCCAAATACATGGCCAAGTACCCCTGCTCACATCAACCGAGGCCCGCATACAAATACACGCCCTTGCGTGCATCGCCTAAGTGACAATGGCAAGCCCCTGCGCGCATCACCCAAGCGACATCAGCGGGCCACTGCACACATCGTTAGGTGACATCGGACTAGGCCTGCACACATGGGCAATCCCATTCACACATCTGCAAAGCAAAATCTATCGATTCTCATGCACAAGGCCAGGCCACTACGCGAATTTGTTAGGCGACATCGACAGAGCCCTATGAAAGTTCAAAAAGCTACATCGTCCAAGGCCCACGCAGAATGGCAGGCCCTTCGCATCACCCAAGCTACATCTGCATACCCCTCCGCACATCGATCAGGCGACATTGGCCTAGGCCCAAACACAACGGCAGACCCTTGCGCATATCGGCCAAACAACATCAGACGATGCCCGCGCACAAGCGCAAACCCATGTGCGCATCACCCAGGCGACATCGGCCAAGGCGCCCGTGCCCACCTGACTTTGTCTAATGTTATCGCTTATTTTTTGGAAAATTTTGATATAAAAAAACATTTTTTTGTTGAAAACTATTATTTTTGTTATGTGAGTTATTTGTGCAAGCCGAAATGTGTATGATAGAGTTTTTCTATTTTTTCTATTTTTTTCCTATTAAACTATTTTTTCTGGAAAATTTGAACGTTTAAAAAAATAAAATTTTCTTTTTTAAAACTATTAGTTTTATATTTGAAAGTTATATGTGCAAGTGGAATCGTGTTTGGTGGTTTTTTAATTATTTTTTATGCTATTTAATTACTTTTTTTCCAATTTCAAAATTCTGACTAATTGTTACACAGTCAGTGGAATGATGCACAGTGGACATGAGTTTCTTCTCCACTAGTAGTTGCACAGAAGATTAAGTTTTACGCTGGTTCTTGTATCATGTCCGAAGGTAAGACAAACGAAAAGAGGATCCAGATAACCTCAACTTAATAATTCCTTCAAGCCGTTGGTGTTTAAATAGCTAAGTGTACGTATTCTAAGAAACAAAAAAGAGAATCAAAATACATAATTTTAGGAGTAAATCAAGCTATACTATAGTTACAAGATCCTAGAATATTTACGAGATTCTAACACTAATGTTGTCTTCTGATTTTGTTCATAGTAAATCATTTTCTTGTATGAGATATCTAAACTTGTTGTTACTGATTCCACATTTGTTTCGTTTCAGGGGGTTACTTGCATGGAATAACTTGTTTAACCTATGGTGTAGATATTGAAAGAATAAGATGGATGGGAATTTTGCTGGTAACTCTGATATTATTTGTTTTTTTTTTTTGCTACCCTGGTATGAGATGACTAGATTAGCTACAAGATTAATGTTGTTTCATAAAACTAGCATTGCCAGTTGAGATGAGTGTCGTCGCATTGCCTCCAACGACTTCTTTTGCTTTGTAGCTACGTTTCTTATCCTTCCTAAGTGGTTGGTAAGTCTTCCTTAGTTAGACTTCTAAAGACTGTTTTTGCTTGTGCCCCTAGTTCCTCTACTTTAGCCTGTGAAGTATTGCTCTTGTTGTTCTTTTTAGTTTTGGTGAAAGTGCCTATATGGATTAACTTCCTATTTAGTTATTTTTGTGATAGATGTTGATTCTTCAAGAGTAGCATCCTAACCTGGTTTCCCTGATTATTATAAGAAGTTTTCATTTTCTTGTTAGAAGGATTACTAGTAACTAGGTCAATAGATAGGTGCAGATGAAGAACTTATGCGTGTAACTTGTTCAGAATATTATACATTTCTTTTCATTTATGTAGAGAATAATTGTTGGATATATTATAGCAGCTTGTGCCAGACATGGCTTCCATGTCAAGGGATGAAAAGAGTTGCCTTTTTCAAAAATTATATTTGGCAATGGTAAGATAACTACATCCCTAATTTTCAGGTAAATTTTTTTTGTTTGGATTGTGCAATTATTAGGAGTATTGCTTTGGAAACTGAAAAGGAAGAATATAGATCAAGTATCTTAACAACGTTGATTTTCTTTTTCCTTTTGATAAATGGAACGTAGTCAGATAAACCGAGAGGTTTAACTATTTCTTATTGTACCAAGCAAAATCTTAGTCGTGGGCCAGCTTTTTTCCTTAGTGGAACCAAAAGTGTGTCTTGTCAATTTCTCATAAGTCGGTATCTATCCCCTTTAAGTTAGATAAAATTCTACCTTGTCGCTGGTGGACGTCAAACCCATGACATGTTGGTACAAGGTCTCAACCTAACTACTTGGACTAGGCCTCATTGGTTATTAACATGTAGATTAAATAGGTAAAAGAGGAGAAATTTGTGTGTTTTTATTGGAAAACTAGTGAGTCCAACTGCAATGATATTGATAGTCTTATTATCGATCTTCCTTTTATATAGTGCTGATTCTTGTCCTCTATGGTTATCAATTGTCTCTAGTTTTACCTAACAACATTTTACTTCATTTTTAGGTGTATCATGTTCCTATTGTCTGCTATATATTGTGGGTTGTTATATGGTCTATATGTCCCTGACTGGCAATTCAATGTGTGTCGCAGTCAACAGGAAGCACCATTTATGAATTAGCAGTTGTTTGCCTTCTATTCCACTTAATCTGAATTGTATTCTAAAAAGTAAAAACAATGTGACTATGTAAGTGGATCCAAGCAACACGTTAAGAACTCTACAGAATTGAAGCTTAAAGATGAATGTGATGAGTCATTACTGCTTTGAGTGATATCAGTACTAATATTTCTACCTTTGATGAAGCATGTAAAACGCTTGCTCAAAGTCAAGAACTTTTGTGATCAATTCTTATCCTTTAGAAGCTTATAATTATCACTTTAATCCAATAGATCCTTAAAAATGACTGATCCCTTGTTACCGGTTTGTGTATGATCTGTTCATTCCTAATTGATCGACATTGGAGAACTTTTTCTATCAGTTATCTTATATTTGTAATATAAGATGGTAAATTTTGTTGCTACTTGGAGGTAAAATTTATGTTAGAGGAGATCTTAGACCTGCATGTAATTATACTGGAATGATTTATCGCTATATTCTTGGAATAGATCACTCTATGCAAATCCTGTATGTAGAAATATGAAGGTAACTTTATACTGAGCTGCACCGCATACATGCTTATGTCCAGACCTCACAGTTAGCCCCTTCATGACCAATATTAATCTTTCACAGGAATGCAATGGATCCAACAGTGACACAGTTTCTGAGAGTTTGCCCTCTTGGTGTCATGTTGTGATCCTGAAGGCATTGTTAGGTAACAACCTATCATATTTGTCTATTACAAGTCGATATGACTATCAATGTGTCTACCACTTATCATACTTATATCCTTAAGAATGTCTAGGGCAAACTTACACTATGAGATGACAATTCTTAATTTGGAGGTGTGACCTCAATGCCTAGAGAATACCTCAATATGCTTAGGTCCTTCATCTGGAAATGTTGGAATTACTAGTAATCACTCATTCATATTCTCTATTAATGTGGTCTTGATATTTCATTAACTTTGAAGCATACTTGATATTTCATTAACTTTGAAGCATACTTGATAAAATTAGTAAAATTTATGATTTTATTGAGATTTTCTTAAGTAGCATGCAAAGAGGAAAGTTGATAACTAATATTATATGAACAAAGTACTAAATCAAGATATTGTAGAAAATTTGGGTCCACCCATAAAGGAGTCTGAAGTCAAAAGGGTAAAATTTTTTGTCAAAAGTTCCAAAAGGTCAACAAAATTCATTTTAGAACCAAAAGGGCAATTTTTTAACGGTTGAACTAACATCGCTGAAATTAGGCTGACCGCCGCAAGGCGCGAAATTCCATGCTCCTTGCAAGGCGCAGCTGCCATGCGCCTTACAAGGATCTGGCGGCTTGCACCTTGTAAGGTGCAGTACCTGACCGACCCCTAAAAGCAGACATTCAACAATAATTCCGAGTTTATTTAGAGTATGGCTTAAAAAGGGGTGCGAGAGAAAATAATAAATAAGCCTTTTTTTGTTTCAAAAAATAAGCTTACTGAATATGTGGCATCTTGTTGTAAAACTTAAGAACAAAAGAACAATATAAATATGAAGACAAGAAGAATATAAGACAAGAGGAACACTATGAGATAACTTTCTTTCTTTCAAGTGTTCACCAAATCTTCAAGTGTATACAATATGAACCCTTATGCCTCTATTTATAGTGTAACATAGAGGCATACAAAAGGTTTGTCATAAACATGACATTAACATGAATATAATGGAGGAGGTTATGAAAGTGAAAGGTTACAAGAATAATGGTTATAAAGTTGGAGGTGATGGAGGTTATGATTATCCTCATCTTGGTGTAATGGACATCCACACTATAATATTTTATAACACTCCCCCTTGGATGTCCATAGATAATATGCCTTGTTAAAACCTTACTAGGAAAAAACCATGTGGAAAAAAATCCTAGTGAAGAAAAAAGAGTACACATATCTTTTAATACGCTTTGAATGTTGCCTCGTTAAAAACCTTACCAGGAAAACCCAATTGGGATAAAACCATGGTTAAGGAAAAGAGTACAACACATATTTTTCTCCCTGATAAAAACTTTACTTGATATCTCGGAGACGATGCATTCCAATCTTATATCACAACTTCTCAAATATTGATGTTGACAATTCTTAGTGAATAAGTTTACAAGATTATCACTTGAATGGGTCTTTAAACGTCAATCTCACCATTTTGTTGAAGATCACATGTGAAAAAGACTTTTGGTGAAATATGCTTTGTTCGATCTCCTTTTATTGTATCCTCCCTTCAATTGAGCTATATATTATTTTCGTATGTGGTGGTTGGAAAATCATTTTCAAAAGAAAATCACATATTTTATGAATATGATAGATCATGATTCCAACCAAACACACTCCCGACTTAATTAATAGATCAATATTAGTTCTGCTTGATTTGAAGAAGTGGTTACTAATGTGATTTCTTGAATTTCCAAGATATTGTTGTGTCTCCATATGTAAATACTAGTCCATTTGTGATCGATCTTTATGCATATCAAATAAATATTCTGCATCTACATAATCAAATCGACTCAGGGATTGATCATTTCAATTTTATTGAAGCTCGTCTTTTCTTCTGAAAGAAAAACACACATCTTCTATGTGTTGAGTCACTTGCTTTGTTATTTTCTTGTCATAACTTGAATGATAATATGATAATCCTTTCACATAACTTTCGTTATGTATATTAAATAATTTTCTAGCATTTGCATAACCAACAATCTGTAAGTGCACCAATTGCACTAATACATGACATTTTAAATCATTTTCATGAGATCAAAAAGATTCTTTCTCTGTGTTAAGCAGTCTCAAAATCATTGGGTACTCAATGGAATTGCTTTAAGACCTTTTAAATCCTTCAAGGATTTTCATATAATCTTCATCGTCTAGTTAGACATAATAATCATTCATTATGCATATTCAAGTATTTCATCTATTGTCAGTCTCATTGCATCCACCACTGAAGAATATATCTCCATTTAATAATGTCAGGATTTTTGCGAAAACCATTTATGCCCCAAGGCTCAAACCACATTTTATATCTTACTGTTATACTTTCGCACAATGATTCATTTGTACCACACTGACATTATATTTTGATCCATGAACTATAAGATCACAAACATCACTTTTCTAAGTGAAATAAATTATGCTTGAATTGTGCCAATCATTTATCTGTCCACACTGTATGACAGATTCGAATTTAAGATCCTCGTAACCATTTATAACATTCAGTGCTACTTCATATCAAAGATATCGTCGACGGTCAGTTTGATATCGATTCCAATATGACATAACTTATCCACATCTCTTCATTTTTCATCATTTTCAGGTACCTGAATCTTTGTCAATGTTTTATGAAATGTTATGTCATAGTGCTCTTTCAAAATACTTACCTCATTATCATGACAATTTTGATAATTTGTTCCTCTCCTTCCTCAAGGAGTTTCACATTTGGAATCAATTGGTCTATCACGCTTATGGCGTACCATAGACTCTGTCCTTCTAGGAACTTATTTATTGGAGCATTTGCATCTTAATTAAAATATTGGGTCAGAAAATACATCTGGCAAGTTATTTGCAACATTTTGCAAATGAATTATCTCTTGAACTTCAAGTTCACACTATTTTAACGAGGATCTAGATAATTCACCCCACACATAATTTTCAACTGCTAAACATATCTCCCCCTAATGTTAGGAAATCTAACATTTACCCCCAACATTTTTAGAAGATCCATCTTTGTGCATGGTGGAGCAATAAAATCATGTGTGCACACATCAAATTTTTAGATGTAAATTACTTGGTTCCTGACCCTGAACCAATTGTGATAGGAGAACTTTGTTTGCTTGATGCATACATGTTAAATAAACTCATCTCATACCAAATTTTATTTGAGAGATTTGTTCTCATAATCAATGTTCTAGCTATAAATGGAGGCATACAATTTGTGCTAAACCAACCAATATTATCAACATAATTTTATAGTTTGGGACTGTGCTCTTAATTTAATAATTCGAGCAAACAACCTTACAAAAACTAATTTGTAAGTTGATACAAATGCACATGTGACCATACCATAGATGCATCTATTAAATCATAATAGTAAGCCGTCCACATGGAAGGTGAACAGGCTCATATTCACCTTTCTATATGTTCCAAATAATTTCAGGGGATACCTCCGCAACTTAGTTGATACAGTTATCATTTTGTCATGAGAACAAACAACAAAAGAGAATCTTGAAGATTCTTTTTATTTCTTCAAACATATAGCCACGTGAATTCTCAATTTCTTTTGCATCACATTTAAATCAGAATGGCCAACCGGTTATGCCAACTGATATTTATTCTAGTAAACTTCTAGTTTACTTTTGCATGTGATTCCTTCATCATGCTCATAATTTTATTCAACAAACAAGAGAAAGACAGGTAACCTTTTATGTAAATATTCATAACCCGCTTTGATTGTAGTAATCTGAAGATATTTAATCTTTCAATAATTTACAGTCTCAATATAATAATTTTTTTCAATTCCTCCAAAACTTAAAAAATTTCTTTTGAGACTTACTACAACCTCAATATTATGTACTATTTTCATTTTCTGGATAGTAGCAAATCAGTCCTTCCGAAACTTTCAGTTAATTTTGTGTACTGCCACAAATTTCACAACACCATTCTTATGGTAACCATCTCCTTCAAAGAGAAAATTATTATTATTGTCATGGTTAAAATTATTACTGCAAGACTTATTTCTTGACAACCAATGACAAATTTGTGTTGCCACACAATACCATTTATTTTGGTCATGACCACAACCTTTATAGAAAATAATTATTTCTTTATTTTTTCCTCCAATAGTTCATAATAAAATATACCACAATATTTGTGTAGTACTCAAAGTATATGACCAAAATGACCATTTATGTCAAAATATATTTTTTTCAATATCTCAAACCTCCCCGTAGAGGTGAGATGTGACATTTATCCAACCATACATGAACATGTCCTTATCCATACGAACACACGTCACATTCTCTTTAAGAAATGACCATAACCATTCGTACATGCTCCATAAGTTTTTATTAGTCATACTTTGACATTATCAAATTTATTTGACCCACCTCAACATCACTTTCAAAGTACTAAATGTACTATCACTTTGTATTTCTTTATTTTGATGGAGGATTTAAAAAAACATTCAAATTGGGTTGCACCAACTCAATGTGCCTAATAACTTTTCATACCACTTTGATGGCCAAAACTTACCCTCACATTTGAAGGACCATCTTAAAAACCCATAATGTTCTTCCTTTTAATTACCACAATTGACCATTAATATTTTACCACACTCATATTCATACATTTAACCACTTGTCATTTTCAGACACATTATGCCCTACTACCACATTCACATAAGAGAATGGAGCAAATCAATTGGATAAATTTCATGACTTTTAGTCAAAAGTATACAACTTTATGTTAGTCATCATCATATCATCACTATAGTGCATTAGGACTTAAACCCAATGTCTTACCCATATAAAGACGCCTTTGGTCATAAATCAATGGGACTTGAACCCAACTTCTTATTATCATGGTGCACTGAGACTTTACTCAATGCCTTACCCACTTGGTGCGGTGAAACTTGAATTCACCGTCTTACCCTCAATCAATGTCTTAATAAACCAAATGCATTACCAAAAAATAAATATTGAATACCATAAATATAATCTGAATTTGACTTAAAATTGAGTAAAAATGAACAAAACTAATTAATTAGAACAACATGTTGGAACCATATAAAATCCCAAGTTAAAGTAAATTAAAACATTTTAATAGTCCCTCTCAACATTGTTATGAAGATTATCATAATTTACTAACCATTTTAAAATACCCACAAAATAAGCTTTGTTAGTACAAATAATATATAGGATATGAAGTATACCATGCAACCAAAAAATTACTAGGATAATTCATAAAAATCAAGAAATACCTAACATTGATTCTTGATGGAGAATGACAAACTCGTGCTGATAACGTGTTGTAAAACGTAAGAACAAAAGAATAATATTAAGATGAAGAAAAGAAGAATATAAG
Organism: Solanum chiquidenum; assembly: GCA_029582725.1. Taxonomy (NCBI): domain Eukaryota; kingdom Viridiplantae; phylum Streptophyta; class Magnoliopsida; order Solanales; family Solanaceae; genus Solanum; species Solanum chiquidenum. The sequence goes on from JAJOOS010024087.1 coordinate 10,126, forward strand.
ACAAGAGGAACAATATGAGATAACTTTCTTTCTTTCAAGTGTTCACCAAATCTTCAAATGTATACAATATGAACCCTTATGCTTCTATTTATAGTGTAACATAGAGACATACAAAAGGTTAGTCATAAACATGACATTAACATGAATATAATGGAGGAGGTTATGAAAGTGAAAGGTTACAAGAATAATGGTTATAAATTTGGAGGTTATGGAGGTTATGATTATCTTCATAATGGAGGAAAGTAATGGAGATAATGGGTGAGAGTATCTTCTTGGTGTAATGGACATCCACACTATAATATTTTATAACACATCTAAAAATATGTAAAGATTATAGCAGCATAATTTAGACCTTATACCCCTTTTAATTTGTTCCGACTTTTATTCATTCGTTAAAAGAGCAGAATGTTCATATAAGTACAAATTAAGTTTAGTCTGAGAATTAAGTTGTGAAAAAGGTTTTCTGTTTTAGTAAAATGGAAATATGAAAGAGCCACATAGAAAAGTAATTAGGTGAAGTGTGAGCTCAGCCACCGGCTAAACATTGGATTAGTTGAAAGTATTTTTGGTAGTTTTGGACCCTTGACAATAAAGGGATTTTTTTTTAATTTGGCAGGAGGTCGCATAGTAACTGCACCTTACAAGGTGCAGGCCGTCAGAGCCTTGTAAGGCGCATGGCAGCTGCACCTTGCAAGATGCATGGAATTTTGTGCCTTACGACGGTCAACCTTCAATTTAACTGTTAAAAAGTTGCCATTTTGGTTCTAAAATGAAGTTTATTGCCCTTTTAGAATCTTTGAATTTTTTTTTACCCTTTTGGCTTCAGACTCCCCATAAATGGTGTTTTTATGGCCCGTTAGGGCTATTAAGTTGACCATATTATTTTTCAATACATAGAAGTATTGAAAACATATTTGAACTAGACGCAAATTATTAGATTCTTCCCCGAACTGTTGACATCTTTAAAAATACCTCTCTACTTGACTAACTAAATTTAAATATAGTTCTCTCATTTCATACGCATAATTGTTTTATTCATGAGCGTACACGTATAAATTTCTGTTGTTGAGGCATGTACATAAATATATTATATTGATGGACAATAAAATGAGCTAGTTTTAGACATGAATTTTGTAATTAATTGTCTACTTTTTGTATGTGCAGATGTTGCTAATTTAAGTGTTTAATAGGATTAGTGCAAAAGACCAAGAAGAATGCTAAAGGAAGAAAAAGAACAAAAATGTGCATCTATAAAGTTGCACGATCACGCAGCTTAAAGCCATCGGCGTGCAACCGAATAAAAATAAAAATATGCCACTAGTCCTCTGCATGCGGGTCGCGCTCTAAATCTCCTAACTACGTACCCATGTCGTAAAATAAAAGAATGTTGATGGTCCTCCGCACGCTAGTCGAATGCTCAAGTGCCTAGCTATACGAGCCCGCACAGCGTGAGCTGTGCAAAACATTTTTAAAATCTCTTGAGAGACTGTAAGCTATATAATGATGGAATTTGTCCCAAAGTTAAGGTATCAAGAAAAAGAGCAATAAAAAGGCTAAGTTACCACGGAGATAAGGAAAAAATGGTACATCACTCAGATCCAAAATGAAAGTTGAAATTTAGAGTTAGGTTGCTATGTGTTTTTGTTCTTCCTTATTCTTAGTAAACTTATTCCCATTCATGGAGTACTTTTTAGGGTATTTGACAACATTTCATATTGATGAATATGTTGGGATTTTGATTTTCATTCTTATGCTTGAACTCGTTATGGGAGTTTGAATTAAATTGCTACTATGTTCATTATCTTTTTTATTCAAAAAAATAATATCTTATAACTATTGTTGCATAATATTGTGTGAGATTGAATTAATATATTTTCTCTAAACTAATTGAAAGATCTTGTTGATGATTATTAATTGAATCTAAGGAAAATAAATAATCAAAGGACATTACTCCCTTAAGAACAATCCAGGAAATGTTCTTGCATATTAGTCTCAATATGTTATAATAATTTATTCTTTAACTTCGGATCTACTCGAAAGAGAAATCAAAATTGGAATCTTAAAGATACTCTAATAAACTATCAAATTCGAGAGAATCAACATAACATTAGATGTGATAAATGAATTAACTCAAATTTTGGCTACCATTATGCACTTGTTTCGTCTTTTACCCTATTGTTATTAATATTCAACTTTGTAGTTATCAATTGTTTTAATTAATAATTTAGCCTATAAACTTTTTTCATAACCACAACCAACTCTCTTCTTTTGATGAACTGAATAATAGTTTGTAACACCACGTATCCTAGATAGACCAAAATGCAGATTTTGAGAAGTTGCAGATGCAACCCACGGTTGCCATCTACGGACCATAGGTCAAACCACAGCCCGTGCTAGTGGTCCGTGGTACACCACTGCAACCCCTCTCCAAACCCAGCTCAAAAAAATCGGCTAAGTCTCGACCCACGGACAGACCCACAGTCCTTAGGTCAGACCACGGTCCGTAGGTCAGACCACGGTCCATGGTCTATGTCCGTGGATCGAGGCCACCTTTACCCAGCCTCTGACGCGAACTACGGTCGACCAGCATGGACCGTCGTTCAATCCACGGTCCGTCAGTCCCGTCCGTCAGTGACTCCGACAGTAGTTAAGTCAGGGATCTTTTGGTCTTTTTCTATTTTGTTTAACCCTTAAGCTACGTCGTTTAGACCCTAAATTATGATGTTTTAGTCAGTTTAAGCCTAGAAACATAACTAGAACTTACCCAAGTCAAATCATTAATCAAAAACTTAGAAAAATTAGAACGCTAAGAGCAGAAAGAAGTCAAGAACCCTAGTTCAAGAACGCAATAAGGTTCCATCAGTTCCAGCCCCAAAATCAAAAGATTTCTCCGTGGAATTCGTCAACAGGTATGTGGGATTACACTAGTGGATTCCTTTCGCCCATTAGGTCCCTAGAATTCAGTCAGTTTCTTGATTCCCTTATTATGACTAGACCTAGGGTTTCTTGAATGTTAGAATTATTGGGTTCTTAGCTGTTAGAATGATCCAAATCATATTAGTATGTTAATATTCAGTTTATT
>JAJOOS010024088.1:0-11446 GCA_029582725.1 Solanum chiquidenum
CCCCCCCCCCCCCCCCCCCCCCCCCCCCCCCCCCCCCCCCCCCCCCCCCCCCCCCCCCCCCCCCCCCCCCCCCCCCCCCCCCCCCCCCCCCCCCCCCCCCCCCCCCCCATAAATGATGAAACTGCAAAAACAATTGAGCTACAGATATAGACCAAGTCCTTTTTAAAAAAAAAATAAAAATTACTCCTTAATCTTGTAAATTAATATTCATTATTATTTTACAAACAAATAATTAAATAAACAAATTAAGGGTAAATATGTAATTTTATTATTTTAATCCATGTATAACTAATACCCTCATAACTTATTCCACCTTCTACCCCGCATAAAATTATACATAGATTTCTTCATAGGTTATGTGAGTATTAGCTATGTAGGATTATAAAAATACAACCAAACACCACATAAAACAATACATGAATAACTTTTATACAACATTTGGAGGCACACCAACCAAACATTGTACAAAATTTAAACATGAATAATTTTGATTCTATTTACAAACCAAACATGGTATAAAATTAATACATGAATAACAAAGTTATTCATGCATTAACTTTACCCTTATCCAGTAGTCAAACGGCCCCTAAGTGTATTTGTTCTCATTAAGACTTAAGCACTTAATAGGTCCGAATATGTCTTAATCATTAAGACCTAGACAAGAGCATTAATATCATTAAGTGGTATTCTGATATGGATAATATTCACCATCACTTTATCCACAATCACCGGTCACCACAACTAACTACCTCAGCCATCACAACTACCACCACCATTTCAATCATCATCATCAGTGGCGGATGTAGAGTGTGTCCATGGGGGTCATCTGACACCCCTCGGAAAAAAAATTACACTATATATATAAGATCAATTTTTTGGTGTATGTGTATATATTTAAAATTGAACCCCCTGAGCATATGTCAAAGGAGTAGCTCAATGGTTTATGGGGTTCAGGATTTCTCCTATGTGAGCTTTGGGTCACGGGTTTGATTCCAGGCAACAACATTTTTTTTATTTGAACCCCCTTGATAGAATTCCTGCCTCCGCCACTGATCATCATCATCTACCAACAACCACCTCTATCATCACGACTACTACGGTTGCTAACTATTACTGACAGTTACTACCACACTTATCTCTTTCATCGTTATTATTATATCTATTGTCACCACCAATACCGTCTCTATAGCCTCTGCCGCCGCCACCTCCACCACTATTAACTACTATTACTTCTATAGTCAATTCCTACTACCAATAGACTCCGTCATCACAACTAGCACTTCACCAACTACCATCATATATTCTTCGATCACCACCGCCACCATTACTACTATCAACCACTGCCATAATTGTGGTCAATCTCTACTACCAACTATCTCCATCATCATAAGTAGCACTGCCGTCAACTATCACAATCACATCACCAACCATCATACTTTCTTGAGCCACAACCATCAACACCGCCAACTACTAACATTAACCAACTTTATCATTACTATCACAACCGTACACTATCAATCGCCACGATAATAACTGTCACCACAACATCAACCACCTCCATCGTCATAACTATCACCACCATTATTGCTAGCCACTAACAATAACTATTATCACCACCACCACCACTACAAACTATCTCCATTGTCACTAACATGATAAGCGCTTTATTTTTTAAATCAAATAAAGAATTTATTTTATTAATTCTATTTAAATATTTAATTAATTTTTATTTGAATTGTATATTTATTATGTACGTATAAAGAAATTTTGTACATTCGGATATTGAAAAATAAACAGTTTTAATTATTTAGCGTTCAGATCTAGAGACAACATCTTAATCACTCAGATGTGCATTCAAGTTCAAACGTTGAAATCTTAATGAAAATAAACGAGGCTTTAAATATGAGCAACTTAAAAATGACTATAATTTGGACATAATTAGAGATTTATAGCTATAATTTTGGTCTTTTAGATATTTATAATTCGTAGCCACAATTTTATTGAGGAAAGAGATGAGCGAGATTGGGGAGATGGAGGAGAGAGGCAACTAAGATTTGGGAACACATATAGGCTATATCCCTTGTTTTATTTACTTATGTATTCATTCGCGATACATAATACAAAAATAAGACTGATACAAGTTATATTACTAGCATGCACATTTATATCACTTGTATTCATTCGTGATACAGAAATACAGGTTGATATTGCTTGTATCACTTGTATTAATAGTGATATAATTGATGAAATTGATCCATGTATCTTTCATCTTCTTTTTTTCTATGTATTTCATTTCATGTATTTGATCGATTATAATTGATACATACACACAAACTAAAATATATCCAACACCGGAAGATAACCGCGTAGAAGAATTTTAGATGATTTTTTTTTAAAAAAAATATTCATCAAACAAAAAATTTTGTACCAAAAAAAAAGAGAAAAGTATAACTAAATAAAATGAGTAAATATATAATTGATACAAACACAAAAATACCAACAAAAAAAAAAGGCTAAAGGAATAACAAATAAAACTGGAAATTAAGAATAGAGGCAGCGAAAGAGTCAGGGGGTGGATGTTGGGAGGGAGAAACATTTTTTTTTATAACTAACAGATTTCATTGATTACCAAGTGACTTAGTTACAATTTCAGCACAACTATAATATAGTTTGTTGTAGTGGCGGAGCTAGGATTTTTAATAAAGGGGTTCAATAACTGAAGATTGAGAAAGAAGAAAGATATTAGAAAAAGTGAAGTATAATTATAAAACAATTTTTTTAATGTATAGTTATGTATCGTAAATAAATAACATATATTTTCTAAATCATGTAGTTATTTCTTTAAATATATATAATATTATTTATCAATTTATTACTAACATTACTATTCTTTATATTTTATCTTTCAAAAATAATTTATAACTTCTTGCTTAATAAATAAAGGGAAAACGACATTTTTAGTCCCTGTGTTATTGCCTAATTTCACTTTTAGTCCCTGTGATATTTGATTGTGCACATTTAACCTTGAATTAACTAAATTGAGTGATTTTGATCAAATTACTAAGAAACGTTAATTTGTTAACAGATCACTTATTAACAGAAAGGACAATTATGATATTATTAGCTAAAATACTTAACAAAAACCTAATTGTACAAAAAATTAGAAGTATTTTCGTCGCATCCTTGCCTCATAACCATCTGTTGTCTTCCTCTCTTCTTCCATTTTGATGCAAATTAAAGATTTGATCCATGAATAATTGAGAGCCTTCGTATATGTTGGTTCATGATAACTTCTCTTGAGTTGTGTTTTCTCTTGTGTGAGCAATTTTAGGGCATTTAAAGTTTGCTCACTATACCTGTTGAAAAAGAAAAAGGATGACAATGAAATTGCGTTATAAGAGTGGACTACAACTCACACCAACATGTAAGTACTCTATCTAGTTAATTAGACTATAACTTTAATATTGATTGATGAACATAAAGATCAAATATTGATGTGGCAAAGCAGCATAAATACATATTAAATAAATATGCATTATAACTTTTTAGAAGTGTTCATGTGTTTATATTAATATATCTTTAATATATCTGGTACTGCTATTATAAGACAAGTTAACAATTCCTTCTTTAAGGACTTCACTTGCAGAATGACTTGATTATTCAAATTCAACAAAAAATTGAACTTGCAAGAATAGGTACATTTGTCGTTGGATTTGTATGCTTATTTTTTTGTATTGGTGATATTTTTTATAGTAACACTAAATATCATATTTTTCCTCATAATAGATGAAGATTCAGAAATGTACACTCTTAAATTGTACTATAAGGGACCGTGGGTGTTCGAGCTGGAAATGAACTATGTTGGTGGACAAATAGCCTACTATGACTATTGTAAGGGAGGTGAAAATTCTATCATTCAAATGAGACAGTGTATGAAAAAATTGGAAGTCGATGATAGAAAAGTGAAATTTTGGTTTAAGTTTGGGCCTTATTTTGAAATAAGCTTAAGACTTTTGTCAACTGATATAGATATATATAATCTTATCCACGAAATTCCTGACAGTAAAGAGGTGAATATATTTGTGGAGCACACAGATGAATATCAATGGACCTATGATGTGGTTGATATTGAAGTGCCTCAAGGTGAAGAGAGCTTGATAGATGTTGATGTAATAGAGGAAAGTGACGCCACAAGTGAAGAATGTGAGTCATTTCATGACTCTGATTATTCCTTGGAAGGAGATGACATGATTTTTGATAAAATTATAGACTCTACTGCTGAGTGGATTGGTGTTAATGAAAAAAATCAGAGATAACCAATTCAAAGAAAAAACTATTAAATTTGGTGTTGCCTCCGACATGGCTAAGATTTCGAGTGACACTCAAGCAGAAGTTTGTGATGCATCAGATGATGAACTAATGAGTTTGCAAAGAGATTCAGATGATGATAATTCAAAAAAATTAATTGTTTTTAATGCAAGAAGAGATCCGAAGGATTCAAATTTTGAGTTTACACTTAATATGATTTTCAGTAGTAGTAAAGAGTTCAAATGGGCAGTGAAAGTACGTGCTGTGATGAAGAAAAAAGACATTAAGTTTAAGAAAAATGAAAGTATGAGGGTGAGGGCAATTTGTAAGGTGTCAAACTGCAAATGGTTCATATACGCATCAAAGGATAATGAAGATGAACCTTTCATGATCAAAACAATAGGCCCTGATCATTCATGTGGCAATCAAAGAGAAAATAAAACTATTGACTCGGAATTTTTGGCTAAGAAATATGCAGATGAGTTCAAAATTAATCCAAGTTGGGGTGTGAAAGAATTTCAAGCTCATGTGATGAGGAAGCATAGTTGCACACTCAGTAGGCATCAATCTTATAGGGCAAAAAAGGCTTTAGATCTGATCACATGAACTAAAGAAGAACAATTTGATATGTTATGGGACTATTGTGCAGAGTTAAGGAGGAGTAACCCAGGAACTACATGTATTTTGAAGTTGGATGATAATAAAAAAATAATGGTCAAAGATAGAAAAAGATTTTTAAGACTTTATGTGTGTTTTGCAGCTTGCAAACAAGGATTCTTAGCTGGATGTCGACCTATAATAGGGGTTGATGGATGCCATTTGAAAGGCTGTCAAAAGGGAGGGCAACTATTGGCTGCAGTAGGCATTGATGACAACAACAATATGTATCATGTTGCATTCGCAATAGTGGAAGGTGAATTGAAGGAAACATGAAGCTGGTTTCTTACACTTCTTGACGAGGATCTAGGAATCTCACAAAATTCTTTTGCTTGGACTTTCATTTCTGATAAGCAAAAAGGTTTAATTTCAACATTTGATGAGATAATTCCAGATGTCGCACACAGATTTTGTGTGAGGCATCTGCACAATAATTTTAGAACTGAAGGTTTTGGAGGACAGACGTTGAAAGAAGTCCTATGAAAAGCTACTAGGGCAACTACAGAACCCGAATTTTCCAAGCATATGAAGGAAATGTCAAAGATAGATATAGATGCCCCTAAGTGGTTCACGAATAAGCCTCCCATTCACTGGTCAAGAACTTTTTTCTCTTCATTCACAAAGTGTGACATGTTATTGAATAATATGTGTGAGTCATTTAATAGCGTACTTCTACCTGCAAGAGACCAACATATTCTGACGATGCTTGAATCAATAAGGATCTATATGATGTCAAGACTTCAAGAGAATAGAGATAACATGATAAATCATAACCACAAAATCTGTCCATGAATCTTATTTAAGCTAGAGCAAAATAAGGATAAGGTTGCTGAGTGTATTGCCATTAAATCTAATGAATTTCATTACCAAATTGAGGACCTTCATCTAAGATTATTCTCTGTTGATCTTAAGGAGAGGACATGTTCCTGTATGAGATGAGACTTAACAGGGATACCTTGTAATCATGCTATTGCAGCTATATGGGTTAAGAAGGATGAACCTGAAAAGTATGTTCATGAATGTTACACAGTTGAGCAGTATATGAAGAGTTATTATCCATTCATTTTGCCAATTAATAACTCTGAGCAATGGTCTAAGACTGGCGTAGAACCACCACTGCCACCCGTATATAAACCTCAACCAGGTAGACCAAGAAAACTAAGAAAGAGAGGACATGATGAGACAACTAAAAAAGAATCAGATTCTGGAGAAGGTACCCTTTTAAAAACGTAAAGAAAGGGCAAAAAAAAAAAGAAATGTGGATTATGTGGAAAAACAGGACATAATAGTAGAAAATGTCCTATTCTTACAAGAAACAATCATTCTGAAGTTCAACAACAACAAGTTCACCAGGAAGTCAGAAAAGAAGGTTCATCTACACTTAATAATGAAACGAAAGTAAGTTTTCAAAACGAGCTGATTCCCTTTAATATTTATTAAGAATAACAATACTAAAAATGTTATTTTGATGTAGGTTTCAAGCACTCTTACTGAGAACATGGCATCAATACAATCCAATTCCTCATTTGTGACTAAACAAATCGTAATTATCTTCCATTTTGTCGATTCATGCTATTTGTATTGAACTTTACTAACTTAGCTTCTTTTTTTTATGTATTGTAGGCCAGACAACTTAACCAGCCAAGGGCACAACCTCAAATCCCCCTGAGGAGTTCTGCATTTATTTTCCCTTCCTACTTCTTTATTTTGTTTCATTTTACATTGTTTGTTATTTTTTTTAAAGTTTCATTTGTTTATGTACCCCTCTAATCTTAAATATTATTTATTTTATGTGAATATATTTAACAAGATACAAAATTTAATAATAACAAAAAAAAAGTTAAATTTTAAATCTTGAATATGTCATCGTATTAATTTATGATTATAAAATCATGTCGTTGAGAATAATGTATGAAATTTGAAATTATAGAAAATGACATTATTTTGAAAAGATCACAAAAAAACTGTGATATAGTATTTTTATTTTTTTGGTGTCCCATCCGGTTTTAAATTTGAATTCGTGTTGGAAAGTCCCATATTGAAGATAAAGCGAAGGAGTACTTATCATTCAAATTTTTTTATAATGGTAGAGGTCCAACCAATAATAGTTGTGTGACCCTCAGTTGATTAATTGACACTTGGATAATGTGTCTATTTCTTTATCTCTCTCCTACTCACCCTTCTTTTCATTCATTTTCTTATTTTCTTACTCCTAATAAATATTTCTTAACTTCATTTTCTTAAGATGTTGATATATTGAATAAAAGAGTTAATAAACATATTTTTTTATCACAATAACTAAAAATGTTTTTAGAATTGAGTATTTAAAATACTCATATCATTCAATATTTTTAATAATATCAAATTAACTAAAAAATATTTAGTATTTTCTCAATTACTAGCACCTAAAAAAACAAATTAATTCAAATTTAGTTTTTCATATTTTTTTTAAATTCTGTTTTAGTTCATATATTTATAGTCTTTGTTATTTTAATTATGTTTTAGTTCATATATTTATAGTCATTCTCTTAACAGCGAGTATCCGTTATTTTTTCTTAATTTAAGTTATAATTTTTTTAAATACTTAATAGAAAAACGTTGAAAAATATATATTATAACTGAATGTACGTAAAGACACGAAAAATGAATTCTAATAATATTAAGGTTGAATGATATTATTATTATTATTATATTATTATTATTAGTATTATTAGTATTATATAATAATATATAATGAGTAGTTAATTTAAAATTATATGGAACCGATTGATTCGTGAAAATAAATTAAGCATTGTAAGTTTTAATTTAAAAGACTTAATTTCGTTTTGTGACCAGCGTCACCTGTATAAATTTTTTAAAAACGTTTATGAGTCCGCAACTCCCTGTCATGTTCTGTCTCATTGTCATTCTTATATTTAAATATGGTTATGGTGAAAGAAAAAGTATGTGTAATTTCAAAATAAGATCAAAAATCAAAACAAAAATAATCTTATCAAATCAATTTATTATGCTAAAGTAAATTAATTTGTATTTTGAGTTAATTTGATTCTATTAAATATACTGAAAAATAAGTTTATTTATAATGTTAACAATTTTATAAGTGTTTAAGTTATTTTAACAGAAAATGTATTTATCGTTATTTTTTTTATCAAATGTATTAATTATTTAATTATGTTTTGAGAATTAGATATTTATTAGGAGTAAAAAAAAATGAAAGAAAAGAGAAGTGAGTAAGAGAGAGATGATAAAAAGGTAAAGAAGTGGACCCATTATTCAAGTGTCAATTAATTAATGAAGGGTCACACAACTATTGTTGGTTAGACCTCTACCATTGTAAAAAATGTCCTTATCATTTAAAGGCAATTGATAAATGTCCCATATTTCGAAATAAGATGCACTAATGAATGCATGGATACAATAACTAATGTATTAATGCATATTTAGATATTCATCTGTCCCTAATTACTTGTCCACTTTTGAATTGACATACATATTAAGAAAATAATTATTGACATAGTAAGTTTACCATTTTATCCCTATTAATTATGAAGTAGATGAATTAAAAACTTAGGGGTCGTTTGGTTAGGAACAAGTTATCCCAAGATTAGTTATCCTGTGATTAGCTATCCTGGGATAACTTATCCCACCATGTATATAGGATAACTAATCCCATCACTATGATATAAATAGTGGGATAAGTTATCCCAAACATGGCAACCAAACAAGATACAAATTTTTTATCACATCACTATTTATCTATATCCCTCACACTAAACGACCCCTTAAGGTTTTCAAGAAGTTATACATTTTTCAAAGTAATTAATTGAGAGTATAATAGGTAAAAAAAATTGTCCTTTCTTGATTTGTCAAAATAGACAAGTAATTAGGGACAACTAAAAAGGGAAAAATGGACAAGAGCACGGGCCTATTTTCCATACATAAGTTATGTAAGTTATGTTTTTGTATTAGTAAAGAAGGATGATCAAGTTAGGAATAAAGTATATCATTCAATCTGCAAATTATATGCAACATCAAATCATAGATAAAATAGAAGACATTAAATGTTGACACAACTCAAACAACTTGCACCCAAAAAAATGTTATCTAAATTATTGAACATTAACCTTAGTTTAAGCAAAATTAAAAATGATGATACATAGAAATGGAGTGCATGATTTGCCAAACCCGATTTGTCATTAGCCTTACTCTTAATATTAATGATTTGAGTTGTCTCTTTCCAGATAAAAAAAATCTAGCTTTACCACTCTTGATCTGAGATTTGCAATACAATAAATCAAAAGCCAAACAACAATTTATTTAAGCAAAGCCTATCCCATGCCATAGGTACAATCACAAAAATGTGAAAACTTCTTCATTGCATATTATGTGTCTCAAATAATTCATACATATACCTCATTAAGTGGATGAAAATGAAGAGGTGCTGCCACATGCTGCTTGACATGAGTTTTAATTCTAAATTTAAGCAAAAGGATTAGCATAACCTATACAAAAGTGAACTGCTTGACATGAGTTTTAATTCTAAAAGTTGGAACTTGGTCCGAGTCATTCTTCGGGGGAGCTTTGGCTTTGGTAGAGTCAGAGCTTGTGTGAAGAAAATTTGGTCTTCCAATAACAATGGGCAAAACAATAATCTCTTTGTTTGTCCTTAGCCATTAATAGTCGCACTATATATGATCATCCCCTTTATCTCAGAATTGATTTCAATCATTATTTTAAATATGATTAAATTATCTACTGCAAAATAACAAAAGAAATCTAGGTCACTTGCAAAAGTTGAATCTAGGGTGAAGTGTTTTCAAGTTTTGTATCCCAATACTAGAACTGTAACTTTTATCCAAGAACAACTACTAATACTATATACAAAACCATATTATGTCACTAATCATTATCAGTTCACTAAACAGAACACTATGTTTCTTTTTGAAGAAAAGGGGGCCAAAATTTGAAGAGCCTGAAAAAGTCAGTGAAATTGTACCTGAAGGTTTGAAATTTAAGAGAATCTGAAATTAACCCTTCTCATAGTTTAGCCTGCTTGTTGTTCTGTCTCTAGACCTTGATTGTTTTCTGCCACCTTAGCTTAGTCGAGGTGTAATTATTAAAGCGAGCATGGATCCAAAATTACTAATTGAAAAGTATATCAAATGTCTTTGAATTGCAAAGGAGTTATATCCATAAGAACTCGAAATAAAAGTAGGTGACCTTTATGCCAGAATACTATTTTGCTTCCATCATCTAAAACAAAGAGTACATTAGTTCAAAAAGATCCACATTCTTCTTATATGTTTTCCATACATTGATTTCATATGGCACTATAAACTTATTTATGCAGCATTCACCTTTTTTACCCCATACTTTGATATTCAGCCTTCTCTAAAGTGCCTCTTCTTTCACAATATATCTCCATAACCACTTCATGAGTAAACTACCATTTCTTACTCTTATTCTATTTATTTCTAAATCTACTATTTTTTTCTCTAATGTGGCAGTGTCCCACTTTACTAGATGTATCAATTGATTTTCTTCAGCTTTTAATCCTTTTTTTCCTTCTCATTTATTCAACTTTTGTGCTACTTTTATAGTACTGAGGGAGAGTTATCACACAATATTTGTTCCAATAATGGTAGCATACATGCAAGTCATTAGACAAAGTCGATCTATGCAACACAAAAAAACCATTACATACATGCAAAGGAATAATTAAAGAAAATCGAAGATGTGATCCGTTGAACTTCGATCTAACCAAATTTGAACATAATACTAAAAAAAAAAAAGGAATACAAAACAAATGAAATTACTACCATCACCTGTTACTTTGCAACTATCCCCTTCCAATGATACTCATAGATTTACCCACAAATGTTAGTGAATTGGAAAATTAAGAAGTGTGAAAGTAATTGAGCAGCAACCGAGAAAGAGGGGAAAATGAAGGGGGGAAAAAGGAGGTATGAGCAAGAATGATTGAAAAAACATATCTAGAGCTTGCACACACAGCAACAAAAGTGCAAACGTCCTTGAAACTCAAGAGCAAGAACAGTAGCGAGGAGAAATCCACTGAAAGTAAAAAGAAAGAAAGGACCCTACGAAAATTCAATTACATTCATACCTTTAGCGTGTGAAAGACATAACAGCCAACTGTGAAGCTTATGGAATCTGGAAAGAATCCATAGCCAAAACTCAACTTAAGCTAAGAATACATGGAGCAACACAGATTAAGCAAGAAGAAAATTAAGCTTCATTAATTGTTCCTCAATCTAAGATGTACATTATATACAACATGCTTTCAATGCTTTGATCTAATCTAACAGACTCAAAATGTTAACTGATTTTGAACTAACTGTAACAACTTATTGTAACTAACTTTGCCTAGCTATACAATCAAGTGTGTGATCCACACCATAATGTATGATGCACACTAATATATCTTCAGTGCACATCAATACATTTGCTCAACTCTTTTACA
>JAJOOS010024090.1:0-10165 GCA_029582725.1 Solanum chiquidenum
CCTGACTGTAACACAATCTTATGATCATAAATCCCCCTAGATGGTGGTAATCCTGTTGGTTCATCAAATAATTCTCTATAATCTTTCAATAGACTCACTATTCTAGGATCCTTGTCAGTGCTGTCTTTAGTTTCTAACGCAAATAGTTCAGCACTCATGTGAGGAAGTACTTGTATCATACATAATTGAGATTGATACTTGTTAACTTCCCAAGCTTCCCAGCTCCAACACACGTAATTTGTTTGCCTGCACCCCTTAGTAAGTGTTTTCTGCCATTGTACCAAAACTCCATAGTGAGTTTGCTGAAATTCATCTTGATATCACCTAGAGTCAATAGCCATTGAACTCCTAGTACCACCCCACAATTTCCCAATGGAAGTAACAAAAATTCAGCTGTAAACTTTGCTCCTTGCAACAACCAAGAAATTTTGCACGGCTTATCCACATTCATAGTACCATTGGCTGCAGTAACTGAGGAGTAGTTTGTGTGACTTGACACCCTAATTGTTCAACCAATAATGGATCAATGAAGTTGTGGGAACTCCAGTGTCCACCAAAATGTGTAATGGTTGTTTGGAGCGATATCCGGTGACCCTCAAGGTCCTATACCCTAATGACCCATTCAAAGCATGGATGGATATCTCCATCTGTTCAATGCCTTGTTGCATCTCCAATTCTTGATTCACCTCCTCATATTGCTCTTCTTCCTCACAATATTTCTCTCTATCTGTTTCTTCTAATTCCAAAATGTAAAGTTGCTTCAAGTTTCTACACTTGTGACCCATAACATATTTTTCATCACAAAAGAAGCAAAGGCCTTTTGCTCTTTTCTCATTCATATCCTCTGGGCTTAATGACCACCTTTGAAACCCTTTCTGTTTTGGTGCTCCCCCTCTACCAGGAGTTGGTAGGAGTGGCCTATTCTGAACCCTCTGATCTACTCCCCTTCTTACTGAATTTCCACTGTAGTTTGAATATAATGAAGAATGAGGTTGCTTAATAGCAAAAAGGAATACTTCTTGCATCCTAAAACTTTTATAAACTTGAGATAATGCTGTAGGGTTTGTGATTTTTACAGCAATATTCAGCTCTGGTTTCAATCCTCCCAGAAAACAACTGATCGCATTCTCCTGAGATAAGTTCACCCTAGTCAAATTCCTCTCAAAGATCGCTTGATAATCTTTCACACTGCCCACCTGTTTCACCTTTTTGATTTCCTCCATGGGATCATCAAAGTCAGTACCAAACCTTTCTACTAATGCCATCACATAATCATTCCAAGTGGCCGGATGCAGATACTGCCTGTATCTCATGAACGATAGATGCCACTGAATAGCTTCCCCCTCCAATTGCAGAGCAGCCACCCCAATTTTTTCTTCAGCAAGAACATTCTCCATAGAAAAGAACTGTTCAATTTTGAACAACCATGATCTGAGATCCTCCCCATTAAACCTCAAGAATTCCATTCTTGACCATCGAGTGAAATTAGACTGGTTGGAATGGTAACTATTACCACTGTTAGGGCTTCGTCCCTTGTTTCTTTGGATTCTTTCTTCTGATTGAACTTTTCCGGTAGGTCCTTCCTCAGTTCCCAATGGTGTCTTATCCCTTCGATTCTCCCCAGATGCTGCAAATTGGTTCTGCAACTCAATCACTGCTTGATCTAACTTCTCCAAAGAAGAAATTTTACATACTAAAGCTCCAACCTCTGTTATCAAATTCTGCATCATATCACGCAAATTCCATACTTCTGAAGTTGCAGGTTCATTGATTGGGTCTCCACTTGCTCTTGTCCCTTTCGCCATTGATGCCAAGGAATCGTATGGCTCTGATACCACTGATAGCTGAATTGCAGGAGTTAATTACAACTCGAGGATTCAAAGGCTATTTCAGGATCCTATCGGAGAGGTTTCGAGAAAATAACCACAGATTATGGAAGAGAAGAAATGATTGAAGAAGATTGAATGTAGACAAACATGTATCTATTCCTATATTTACAATGACTTGTACAAGTATTTATAGTTGCATACATTGAAAGAGATTGAGTTAAATCTGTTGCTAACTGATTTCCTGAAGCTAACTAAATTCCTGACTGTGTACTGTTCTTAACTGGTTTTTCCCGCTAAAATGTATAACTACTTTGCTGACTCATCTAATCTAGAAATCTACTAACAGTGTCCCACATAGGTTGAAGGTATGTGTTGTTGTCTCCTTACATGGTCTTGGGCAGAGGAAGATCAAAATTTAAACTATATGGATTCAAGATTCTAGGACAGCTCAGGACCCCATTATTCGTCGTATTTGGTTTGATCTTGCTACCGCACATGACTTAGAGAGCCAAGCGCTTTTCTTTTAAAAAACAAATTGGGGGTAGGGGAAGGGGAAATGGGGAGGAGATTACACGATGAAGAATCAAACCCTTACCATCAAGGTGAAGTTTTAGGTAACCAACCAACTGAGCTACTAAGATTCTCCCTTAAGCGCTAATAACTGGATTGAAAATTTAACATTTGTACATTTTTAGTGATTTTCTAAATACATATATGAGCTATAGGCCAAAACAATAGAATTCGGCTGCACTCATAACTTACGTTGTGGATGGTCCCCTGATCTTGAGTAATTCTCACCTCGTGAACAACTTTTGAAATTAAGTTAGCCCCAAGTCCATTTTTCTAAATATGGTAGTAAAGCCCTGCCCATCCCCATCTTGGTTTAATTAATGTTGGCTCCCCATGTAATATTGTCCACACACTGGACGATCAGTCCTGGGTGTGTGGGTATGTTATGTGTCTCACATTGTTTGAGAGTTCATGTTGTTTTCTTATATGGTGTAGTTTTTGAGGTTGAGTTAGGCCGAATGTCATTTTCCTTAATTGTGAAGCTGACAGGAATAACAATCCACAGGTATGTTGGCTGTTGGTTCGTCAATATATACCTCTTCCGGAAACCAGACACCAGGTTTTGTGCTTCCCTCAAGAATAGCAAGGACAAATGCAGCTGTTGAAATTCCCACTGATCTGAAAAATAAACAAACACCTTATAAGAACCTTATGTGAAGAGACTTGCATTACCTTTTTGCTTAGAGTTTCCCAAGAAAGTGATGAGGGAACTAACATTCAACAAATGTGTAACTTGACCAAAAATTTAGAATCAACAAATGAAGAGAAATTAAGAGATTTTACATTGACTGGAGCAGAAAAAGCTAACCAACTTACTTAGAAAGTCTTTTATGACTAAATATGCCAATTCTGTTGTGTCCATCTGAGCATTCTAGATCTACCTGTTTCACAAAAGATCAAAACAACTTAGTGAGCTTACTGTTTGTAAGTAAGATTTCAGAATTTTAGGCTTTCTCAGCGGAGATAATCTCGAAGCGTATCGAATATATAGTGAAATAAATATAAGTGTACATTCTCTAATAGCTTAAGCATTAAGATGAGGTAGTTACACAAATCAACAAACAAAACTAAATAAATTAAAGAAAATTAGAAGATATCTCACTCGCATCGAGACTGCCTCTCCAGCTGTTCCGTCAACGGCTCGAACAACTGGATCGAATAGTTGAACCAGCTGTTGGACTTTGTTTCTATCCCTCAGAAATTCCTGCAGAAGTTGTAGGATATGATTATCATGCCTATTGAGCGTGTGACATATTCTTTTAAAAGTTGGAATGTGGGATCCCCATGACTTCAACAAACTACAGCTGATTATTGACACATCAAGATCAAAATACAAAATGGAAATGAAAATGAATGTTCCAAGCCTATTTTGTTCTCTCACAATATCTATGCTCACACTGGACAAAAAAAAAACGAAAATTGTTTAAGAGCTACATAGATCTTTTGTATCCATTCTGCTCTTACAAGTCCAGTATTAAGAGGACTAATTATCACGTCAAGACTTTTTTACACTATCCGTTAGTAGACTGACTTTATTCGGATTGGGGACCAGATATAGTTTGTTGAAGTCACATAGGTGGAGTTTTATTTTAAGATTTTTAAATATATACAAAGAGGATTCCACACCATATGGGATTTAAGCATCTAAGTATCAAGTTGAGAGACCAACTTGAGGAAGTAAATTTCTCATAGCAATCATTCCCCAGTTCCAGAAGAATGGATCTGTTCCAAACCGAGCACTAACAGTTGGTACTCCAAGGACCTCATGCACACTTTTCACCTCTGGAAGATTTCTGAAAATTATGAGATTTTCAGAAGATTAGAACTCGAGGGATGAAAGGATCACACATATTATAAAAGGAAAATAGGGCTCAAGGCTAGATCCTTCAAAACAAATTTACTGTTCCAAGTACTCACAGGAGGTAAACATCCTTCTTGCCGATCCCCATTCCAAAGTCAATACTTAGCATCCCACTATAAGGAGTCAATTTGATTTTCTCTCCTGGTACATAGTTTCAAAATAGTGATGAGATCACAATAAATACAAGAAGGTCAGGATGGGGGAAAATCCAGTCCATCTAAAAAGCTGACCTTTATTATACGCAATTACATCCTCTCCAAGAAGCAAAAAACTAGTAGCTAAAATAGTAGGTCCAGCACCACCAGTGCCAGCAGTGTAGTAGTAGAATCTGAAATAAATATCTAAACATGTTAGAATTGTAAGAGATTTATCAGGAAAAAGACGATAAGGAAAACGTATTGACATTACTATTTTTATGTGTTCGGTAGGAAGGAAAATGTTTTTTCAGGAAAATAAGTAGTTTCTTACTAGTTTCATGTTCGGTACGTAAGCAAAAAATATTATCCTAAAAGCATTTGTATATAATCTAAGATACATACTACGGAAGGTGGAGGTGGGACGTGGTGGGAATGGGGACTACAGGGCTGGATGAAGATGAAGTGAGTTGGATGGTGGGGAGAACACAAACAATGTGGAATGCCATTTGTGGAACTTATTTTCTTACTACCATTAGGCAAGTCATTCTCTTCATCTTTAAGGAACTTGTTTTCCAAAAATTTTGAGCAACAGTAAAATTGGAATACCGAACACTCCCTACAATGCAAAGCAAAGTCCAGGCTACTTGATCATCTTTCAAGACAATAGGTGACGTTGCTTAAACCATAGGTATAAGGAATGAAAAGATTGAGTATTTTCTTAGCACTTGAACTATTAGAACTCCACACGATTAAGTGTATCGAATTTAGTCTCCTTATATGATCTTACATAATCCTCACCACTTGAGCTAGCATATAAGGTTGATTTAGGTCTAATATCCATTTTCTTAATAGTTCGATAACCCTAGAAGGGAAAAGTCAGCACATGAAGAAGTGTTCCAGTAATGAATGATCTCCTGACAAATTGTTACAGAGAGAGAGAGTCATCTAAAGTAATTCTTTATGGGAAAAAGAGCTTTTAATTATATACACTGACATTATAAACAAATTTTATACTATAAGTGCAAATTAATCAGTTATAGGAGCTTATTATTTTATTTTCAGGTTACCATGTAAGGGCTTGATATCGAAAGTTACTTGATGTAGGCAACTTAAACTAATTGTGTAAAAGTTCTTTACACGGTCAATGCACAAAATATAAACCCTTGAAAGAATTAATAGGAAAGATAAGGTATTCTTTGAATGACTTAATGTTCATTCAAATATCTGACCAACACCTGACAATGTGGTAAAATGAATTAATAAGGCCAAAAACAAAGCAGGAAATTGTCACCTAAGCCTCTCTAATTCACCCTCGCTTTCAAGTTTTGCAGTGCGAACAAGCTCTGCTGCCATCACTGTCATATTAGTAGAAAAACAATGTTTGAGTTCACTTGATAGAGTAGTAAAATTTACAATCCTAACGAAGGGATTGTAAATGCAATGCAGCAACCAATTGAAGCTACAATAGTGTCAGTTTGTCAAATGGAAGTAATCAGGTAGAGTATCTGATTAATTAATCAACAAAATAGACCATGAGATAGAAATATTTCTTGCTCGAGTCCATGCTAATTAAGGAATAGACTATATGATAAATCTATGTTTCACAACTCCAAGAGGAAATTACCTCCTCTATGGCTCCAATGGATCTAACGGAGCCAAAACCCAAGGCTGTTGGCTCGACTCGACTCTGGTTACCAAGTATTAGAACTCAAGCTCGAGCTATTCAAACTCTAATTTTATGCTCGATCCTAGACCTAGAGTGACAACAACTCAAATGATTGAACTTGGCTCAAACATAGGAAAATTTTAAAATTCCACATATGTAATGTTTCAAGTTCTTAATCACATCGTAAAATCACCGAGTAGTCCACACAATCTAGATATGTGTATACATCAGAACATATGCATCTAAAAATCAAGCCAGGTTGTGGAGCTTTGAAGCCAAACAACTTCTTCTTCATATTCTAGCTTAAAAGTTATTCGAAGCACTTCTAGATATTTGAACTCTATTTGAGAGATCAATATCATTCGGGTTCAAATCCAATTTAATCGACTTTACACTAGAACTATATGAAGAAGCTACCATTTTTCTACTTATCAATAGTAAAGTAGATAAGAAAGAAACAAAATCTAGCTCTTTAGATAAGAATAACTAAAGCTAGAATTTCTTCAATGAAAAAGTGAGAGCTAAAAAACTTTGAGTGTCACCCACGCTCTAATTACAGTATACATAACAGTAAAGCTTTGATGAAAAATATCGAAGATGAGAAAAGGCAGAACTTAAGCAGAAATTTCCTTCGTTAAATGAACAAATAATTATAACATAAGTCTTATAGTACCATTGCTCACTCCTGGGTAGATTCCACCAGTAGTTATGGCAGGAATATTGGCTTCCAGTGCTTTATTCATATAGGACTTTGCTCGTGTTGCATAGCTTGTGTCATCACAAATATCAAGATACGCTGTCTGTTGGATGACATGACTTAAACGTTTCAATGATCACTTCAATGAGAGGAAGAGTTTCTTAATTCTGTAGTCATTCTTTTAAGAAAGTTAAACTTAGAAGTTATGCTGGCTGATTACCTTTCTCTCACCTTGGTCCCAATGGCAGCTTCTAGTACTTTACAGTTTTCTGACTGTTGGAATGGCCCAGCAGCATGAACCACAATGTCCGCATCTGCAAAATCGTTAGACAGTTGAATAAATATTGCTGGACTGTTAGCAGAAGGGTAATGTCTTTACATCTAGATTCTAGTGTGACTGAAGTTTCTTTTTTTAATAAACTAGTAAAATTACCCACGCTTCGCGCGGGAATTTAATATCACGGAATTTATAAAATACTACTTAAAACCTATCAGAAATTAAAACTAAAACACTATATTATCTAACGTAGTAACAAACATTAATAATGTAAAGGAAAATGAAAATTATTACATCTTATCATTTAGCCTTATCTATAATGATTGTAAAAATACATACCAGATATGTAACATACGCAATAGTGTCAGTGAGCCACTCAACATGAACAAAGTGTACAAATATTTAATTGTGAAGGAGGAGGAGGAGGGTCACAACCTTTCATAAAAGTCATAACTTTTCATAAAAGTCGCAACTTTTCATAAAAATCGCAACTTTTCATAAAAGTCACAACTTTTCATTAAAGTCGTAACTTTTCATTAAAGTCGCAACTTTTCATAAAAGTCGCAACTTTTCATAAAAGTTACAACTTTTCATGAAAGGGAAGGTTAATTTTGTAAATAAATAAATTAAAAGAGAATTCTGGTTTGTGGTGGCACCACGTAGGCGGGCCTAAGGTTCTCTTTTATATATATATATATGAGGGAATTCTAGTTTGTGGTGGCGCCACATAGGCGGGCCTAAGGTTCTCTTTTATATATATATATGATATATGATAATTAGATTTCCAGCATTTCAGCCAATATTTGGACTATGAAGACATAATGTGATATTTCGTAAGTAGGAAGAGAAGTGGCATGCATCATAAACAATAACATGCAAAAACAAACAATAGAATCACTTGTGTGTGAGAATTTCCTGTTCTACCCTCTCAAAGTATGAAAAACAGCTAGTCATAATGGTGAAAATATTAACCATATAACAGACAATGGAAAAATGACTATAGTTTTGTTTTATTGTTCACTTGTCTTTGTGTTGCTTTTTATTTTCCCTCAGTTAAAGGGAGTTGGTGAGAATCAGATCTAGGTAAAGCAATAGTGACGGATGTTACTGTTAGGCTGCAAATTCGCTTTATATGTTAACAGAATGAAAAGGAAATGATAAACCTTTTTCCTTAGCCCAGTGTTAATTATGCAATGCATTAACTGCTTTCCATGTCTATGCTGATCACCCGGGAAGCTGTAGTATATCAACTTGTCTTAATTTACTTACAAGTATCCAAAAGTAAGTGCAGTACTCATGTATAACAATCATATCTTCTAACATGTTCGTCAAACAGGAAATTTGACTTCCTACTAAAACAATACAGTAACTGCATTTATGCTAGTTTAACTTTTAGAAGAGTACAAAGTGAAATTACGCCACTTCGTCTAGAGTCATGCAACACAAATTCCTTAATTAATAGTCCAAATAAACAGTTTAATGCAAAGGATATCAGTTTACTGATTCCTGCTATGTGGCAACAGGAATGGGATTAAGTGCAGAGAGAAAGGATCAATGACTAAAATATAGCTTATTCCAATTTGGGAAAATTGATATAAAAAATAACACATACATTACAGGATAATGTTGGTAATTGATGATCCATACTCATCAATACTATAACTTGCAATAGACAGCTGCATTTGACAAAGTGCTTCGTAAGTTCAAAGTATGAAAAAAGGAAGGATCTGGTAGACCTGTCAAATTGGCTTCTAATGCTTCTCTGTCGTCTATATTTACTTCAGCGAATTCTGCATTCTTTCCTAGTTTTGACACCATGGCAGCCCCTTTCTCCCTGTAATAGATAATATGATACACAATAGTTTTTCTTTATTCAAGAAGTCCAAAGTTACACAATAAATTTAGAACGAAATGTCGAAAACCTAGAAAGTCATATAGAAAATGAGATAAACCAAGAGATCAATTTAACTGTGAGTTCGGATGAAACACACAAACAAAATTGGCTAATATGCCTTGGGTGGGAAAGTTCTTGAATTGAGTGGGAATGTCATAGCACTCGAGACAATCAAATAATTAATCTACAACTTATCTCTCAAAGGATTAATTAATTGTTTGGATGTGGCCATGTTATACCATGATATTTGGATGTGGCCATGTTGACTCTCCAAAAATGTTGCCGCACCAGTGTCGAATCCTTCAAAAATACACTATTTATGGAGGATCCGACAAGCACCCGTCGACATTTTCGAAGAGTTCGAGCAACATAGGCCATGTTACACAACTGAATTTGTGCATAAAACTCTTTGGATTCACGAACTCAACCTCTCAATGGGGTTCATATTCCTCTTTATACCTTCATATTTTGGATATCACTTTTCCAAACTCATACAATTATTAGCACCATATCATGCCCAAATTAGTGATAATTCGTCAGTTACTTTTTCATTAACAAAAAGAAGTCTTACGCGAGATTTACCTTTGATAATCGTCCTTCAAAGATTCTCCTCAGTTTTACATGGTAAAAAAAGGAACTTCTGAAATCAGCACTTAACTTTCTTGATTAACAGTCTAACATCAAATTTCTTTAACATAATGAATCCTTATAGCTTTAAGCCTTTGCAATGGTTGGTCAAGAAAGCCTTCAATAATCTAGGTAAAACCTATTTTGACATCCTTTTTACTTGTGTTCCTCTTTTCCATTTGCATTACTTTCATTCTAATTTATCTTTTGTTGGAAGTGTTAATATAGCTTCATGACAACAAAACAACAACAACAACAACATACCCAGTGAAATCCCACAAGTGAGGTACGGGGAGGGTAGAGTGTATGCAGACCTTACCACTACCCCGTGGAGGTAGAGAAGCTGTTTCTGAAAGACTCTCGGCTCAAGTGCAACAAATCCAAGTAAAAGACATGACAACAAGCATCAAAATCAGGTAAATAGTCACCAAGGATTAGAAGACAAAGAACATCAAATCCGTCATCATTTTGTAATGAGGTCTGCTAACTTTATAAGAATGGCTATGTTATGTACCGAGTCCAACTTATGCTTTTTAGATGTTGGGGAAGAGAAACTTATGTTAGTCTGGGTTAGTTAAAACTAGACACTTTTAGATGTTGAAACTAA
>JAJOOS010024091.1:0-13772 GCA_029582725.1 Solanum chiquidenum
TCATTCTAACAGCTAAGAACCCAATAATTCTAACATTCAAGAAACCCTAGGTCTAGTCATAATAAGGGAATCAAGAAACTGACTGAAAACTAGGGACCTAATGGGTGAAAGGAACCCACTAGTGAAATCCCACATGCCTGGTGACGAATTTCACGGAGAAATCCTTTGATTTCTGGGCTGGAACTGAATAAAACTTGTTGTGTTCTTGAACTAGGGTTCTTGACCGCTCTTCTCCTATTACGCTCTAATTTTCTATGTTTCGATTAATGACTTGACTTATGTAAGTTCTAGTTATGTTTCTAGGCTTAAACTGACTAAAATCTCATGATTTAGGGTTTAAACGACATATCTTAGGGGTTAAACCAAATAGGAAAAGACCAAAAGACCCTTGACTTAACTGCTGTCGGAGTGATAGACGGACGGGACTGACAGGCCGTCATTCAATCGATGGTCCGTCGATTGGGTCCGTCGGTCAAGTCTACCCAACAGGGCTTCACTAAAACAGGCATAACTTTTCACCCTGAGCTCAGATTTTAGCAAACTCAGCGGCGTTGTAAAGAGGATTCAATTATATATCATATCATAGGTCATAGGACATATAATTTCTTTTGTGATAAAAGTTATGACCATCTGAAGTTGACCCATCAACAATTTTCATATAACTGGCTGCTGACCCTTACCTACAGTCAGACCTACGGACCGTGAATCGAATGATGGTCCGTGCTTGTCGACCGTCGTTCGCATCAGCAGTTGGGTACAGGAGACCTCGATCCACGAACTGTGGTCTAATCTACAGACCATTGGTCTGTCCGTGGGTCGAGACTTAGCCAATTTTCTAAGTTGGGTTGGGGAGGGGTTGCAGTGGTGAACCATGGACCACCAGCACGGGTTGTGGTCTGACCTACGGTCCGTGGATGGCGACCGTAAGTTGCACCTGCAACATCTCAAAATCTGCATTTTGGTCTATCTAGGATACGGAGTGTTACAATATGTGATAACACGATGTTGTTATTTTTCCTTGGATGAATCATGTTTGATTGAATAAATTGAAAATTGTTTACAAGTATATGAACTACATCTTTGTTGGGCGTAAGATAAACAGGTAATTGTATATATGATTTCACAGATAGAATATATTTTTTAATTTTAATTTTTAGTTTTTTCGGTAAAAAAAAAAAACCTTTCTCAGTTAACTATGGACAGTCAAATAACTATCTTTGATTTATGTATATAGTCAATCGAGAAGTCAAATAATAGAGCCAACAACAAGAACATCATCTATTATGTTATAACTGATAAAATAAAAATTAATATACAAAGATTAATTCTAAAAATAATGTAGTTGTTCTATTCACATATTCATATGACATCTAAATAGTTTAACATGAAAAACACGTGCAAAGCACATCTGGTTAGATAAAAAGAAAAATACACAACAAATATCGTCTATAAGGTAATATTACTGAGATACGACTAATTACATGATTGAACCTCATCAAATTGAAATAAATATATGCATTATTGCATTTAGCTAATAAAAAATTTCATTGACCATCTTCATAGATTTGCGTGAATAAAAGATATATATGACGATCCACATTGAACATTCACAAAAGAATTTGCAATATTATTTTGTGCAAAGCTTATTATTCAAATCTTCACTTAAATAAGCAATACTATTTACTATAACATATATTTTCTGAATTGGTAATCACGTGCGTCAAAAAACTAGTACTTTAAAAAGCCTTAACTAACTCTAAATAATCAATATAAACCGTCCCCTAACTTAACTAACCTTAAAAAGAATTTACTAAAAAGTCCAAGCCTAGGCCGTGAAGGAGGCAAATTGCAGGTGCAATCCACGCCCCCTTGACCTACGGATCGTGGGTGCATTGATGCCCCATCCTGCAAGTCCGTAGGTGGGGTCTGCAACTTGACACCTTGGGGTCTTGACCTACGACCCTCCCCCATAGGCGTGGCTGGACCTACGGGGCGTAGGTCCCATCCGTAGGTCCTTATATTTTAGGCAGTTTTTGTTCGTTGGGGCAGCGTTAAGGTTATGCTTTAGGGTCCTTGAGGAGGACCCTTGGTTGGTCCTTGGGGAGTCGTACCTTGACGTTTAACCCCTAAACCCCTCAACCTAAGCTCGGGAACTCATTTTACAACATAACATCCCTCATCAAACTCAATAACACACTCATTAGGCTCTAGTTTCACCTACTAGATTTCCGAGTCGTTACAATACAAGATTAAAAATATAAACTTACTCCCACTGATATTTTAGTATATGCACCGATTAACGGTAATTTTATTAAATCCAAAAGAATTTATGGTATCGTTAAATTTTATGTACCATTGTCATGAGGCTTGTTTTAGTCCATATATTGTCTTCTTTAGCTTACACACCATTTGATCTTTTCCTTTAATTTTGAAACCCTCTGGTTGGTCCATATAAATATCATCCTCGAGGTATCCATTAAGAAAGACAGTTTTCACATCCATTTGATGTAACTCTAAATCATAATGAGCTACCAAAGACAATTCTTAATGAGTCTTTCTTTGAGACCGGTGAAAAGGTCTATTTATAATCAATGCCTCTTTTTTTAGTGTATCCCTTGGCAACAAGTCTGGCTTTATATCGTTCAATATTACCATTTGAATTGCGTTTGGTCTTAAAGACCCATCTACATCCGATTCTTTTAGAACTTTCTAGTAATTGAACGAAATCTCAGACATTATTGTATTCCATGAATTTTAACTCTTCATTTATGGTATCAATCCATTTATCAGACTCAGTGCTTTCTATGGCCTGTGAAAATGAAACCGAATCTTCTTTAATAAATCCAATGTCAAAATCTGACTCTTGCAAATAAATCACATAATCAACTAAAATGGCCGATTTTCTTTCTCTTTGAGATTTTTTAATGGCACTGTTTGTGGTTCATTTGCGTCAGATACTTGTGGGTTAGTTCCTTCTTGAAGTGTTTCACCAAAATGTTGTTCAACATTGTTAAATTATTCCTCAACAAGAGGAACAACATTTGTTAGTGGTGCGGAAGTAGGTACATTCATGGGCACTGAAATATTTACATTTACCTCATTAATTTCCACACTTTGTTGTTCAACATTCCCACTAAATTCACCATTCTCAATGAATTTTGCATTACCGGTTTCAACAATTCTTGAACTATGATTTGGACAGTAAAACCTATACCCTTTAGATTTCTCTGGATAACCAATAAAGTAACACTTACCGTTCGCGAATCTAATTTCTTTTCATGTGGATTATAAACTCTAATTTTTGCTTGACAACCCCAAACATGCAGGTGTCTTAAACTAGGCTTCCTTCCAGTCTACAGTTCAAAAGGAGTCTTTGGAACTGCCTTACTAGGAATCTTGTTCAATAAATATACAGCGGTTTTAAGAGCATACTTCCACAATGATTTGGGTAATGAGGAATTACTCATCATACTCCAAACCATATCCATAAGTGTTCCATTACGCTTTTCTGTAACACCATTTTGTTTAGGTGTTCCTGGCCTAGTATATTGCACGCATATGCCATGTTCTTCAAGGAATTTTGCAAATGGACCTGGGCATTGTCGTGATTCATTATACTTTCCATAATATTCACCACCTCTATCTGACCTAATGATTTTCACTTTCCTATCTAATTGTCTTTCAAACTCATTAACCTATAATTTGAGAGTGTCCGTTGCTTGAGATTTTTCTTTCAACAAATAGATAAATCCATAACGTGAAAAATCATCGATAAATGTGATAAAATATTTTTCTCCACCTAAAGATGGAACATCAAAGGGTCCGCAAATATCAGTGTGTATAATTCCAAGAAGCTGAGTGCTTCTTGTGGCATATTTCTTGTTATGTTTGATTTGCTTTCCTTTAATGCAATCCAAACATACATCAAGATCAGCAAAATTCAAATTCGGAGAAATTTTATTCTTTACTAATCCTTTTAATCGTTCTTTGGATACATGACCCAAACGATTATGTCACAAATAAGCAGAACTTTAATTTAGTGAACTACATTTAATTCCAACATTTTGATGAACACTGAGAAGGGATTCTGAAAAATTATTATCAAGTTTCAATCTATATAAACCATCAATAAGAACACCAGAACCATAAAAATAGTATTCTTATGTAAATTGAAACATCTATGTCAAAACTTAAGTCAAATCCAGAAACATCAAGTCTTGAAAGAGAAATCAAATTCCTAGAAACTGGAGGATCTATAAAGAGTCTATAATAAATCAAGGTGATGTCGAGTCTTCAAGATCAAATAATAAGTCTCTATGCCTTCAATTTTAGCCTTCATACGATTTCCCATGAAAAAGAAATCCTTATTTGGATTTGTAGTTTGGATAGTAGTGAATCCCAGCAACATAGTAGATACATGAGTAGTTGCACCAGAATCAAGCCACCAAGTATTATAAGGAACTTCTACTCAATCTGATTCAAAACATACAAAAGCACTAATGTACCTTTCTTTTCAAACCAAGATTTACGTTTCAGGCAATCTTTCTGATAGTGTCCTTCCTTTTTACAAAAACGACACACATCAGCCTTAAGTTTCTTATGAGCATCATGTGGAACTTTAGCAGGTGCTTTATTTTTCTTAAACTTGTTGGCCTTCACTTTAAGTCATTTACCAGCTCCTTGACCCATGAGGTTAATGGAATGACCTCCTTGTTTTTACGTCTTAACTCCTCTTGAGTAATCATACTGGACAATTCACTATCATCTCACTTATCCTTAATAGTGTTATAGTTAATTTGGAATGGTCCATACTCAAGAGGCAATGAGTTCAGAATAAACTGAACCAAGAAGGTGTCATCCACTTTCATCCTCAAGGTCGAAAGTCTTGTTGCAATGATAGTCATCGAGCCATCAAACTTTATGGTCGTGAGTTCAGTCATTAGTGTACCAGCGAGAGACTTATCAATAGAACGAAAATGTTCTTCCACAAACTTTATGTATTCCATGACACTTTCTATTTGTGGAATAGTACTCTTAATGTTGTTAGCAACAGTCATTCGAATAAACATAAGGCTTAATCTGTTAGAGCGTTCCCATGATATATGAAAAGACTTCTCATCCTCACTGCTCTTATCAATAATGGCAGTAGGGTTGTCATTCAGCAAAGACAAGTCAAGTCAAGATCCATCACACCTAAGTGGAACTAGACTTGTTCATGACATTCAGAGAAATTCAATCCCTTGAATATAGTAACAGATGAAGCATGCGAATGAAGAGGAATAACTGCAAAATAGATACACATGCTCACAAATCAGAAAATAATGTGAATTCAGTAAAGCGATAAGAATATATCATAATTCTCCTTTGGGTAGATACTATGACACATTATCATAATTTAAATGTCATTTTTATCTTTAATATGTAATTGAATATTTTTAATCAAACATATACGACATCTTTGGATATACAATATATGTTTGACTAAGATATTAATGTACCTCATAATTTTCACTATTCGTAGAATGATAGATTCACCTTTGGGTAGATTCTTAAGTTCTAGCAATAGGTAAAGTCAATTTATATATTTATTATTCAATATAGGTATTTAATTAACCTTCATAGATAAATGACAATTTTATGAATGCATGTTTTTCTTAACCATACTAGTTTGACCACTTTTGTGACTAACAAGGTGTATGAATACAAATGCACACATAATATCATGATTTTTTTGTGCATGTGAATAATTTTTTACATTTATTTTGGCCACTTTGGTTACGAACAAACTATAGAAACATAATACATGCATGAATTGATCATAAATATTATATGTGTAGACGTCAATTTCTCTAGTTTGGCCACTTTGGTGACTAACAAACTATATGAATATAAATGCACACATAATATAAAAATTTGTACATGTGAATAATTTTATACATTTTTATTTTGGCCACTTTGGTGACTAACAAACTATAGAAACATAATACATGCATCAGGTTGAAAAACCAATCTCTCATGGAATATTGAATATTCCAATAAATAATGAATTGTAGTAATCCACATAGGTCAAGTGATCATAAATATTATATGTGTAGATGTTAATTTCTCTAGTTTGACCACTTTGTAAATAAGAAACTATAATGCACTAACTATACACATATTATTTATTGCTTAGTATAACGACCACTTTAATTTATTGCACAATCTAAAATAAAACATAATTATTACATTATGGGAAGATTAAAGTTTTTTTAGAATTTGTGAAATCTAAAATAAAACATAATTATTTATTTATTTAGGGGTGGTGGGCAGTGATTACTCTTTATTACCCTACCAAGGCTGATACGGTTATATGATTTTTGAAGATTATCCGTTCAAACAATCTAGACTCGGATGCCACATGTAAGATTAAATACCTTAGTACATAATATCAGGATCTTGAACACGATAATCTTACATAGAGATCGTTAGAGGCACATACATGATGAAGAAGACATCATCACAGAGAAAAGCGGAAGTGTTAGTCATAAATTGGTTTCTACCTCCTTTCCCTAGCCTTACGTTACCACAACCGGCAACGATGGAATTAATGTAGAGAATATATGATAACCCTAATGGGTGGAGGGAGGATTAATTTATAGAGGTTAAGACTTAATCTAGTACATCCATCAAATAATCAATGTACGGACGATATCTATTATTCATTAAATATTATTTATGATATTACTTGGGCTAAAAGTAATCTTGGGCCATAAGTAAGAAATAATTAATAATTCTTAACAATTTTTTATCCACTATTCGACCTTACCAGTTATCTAGAGAGGTTGTTTTCTAAAACTGCAAGGTCAAGTAAGGCATAAAAAAACAGTTAAAAAGTGAATACAACACTAAATAGGACATTAGGAGCATATATATATATATATATATATATATATATACTAGTTTTACAGCACGTGCGTATCGTATATATAGTATACAATGTTGTAAAATAGAATTAATATTACTAAATTAAAGCTTTGTAGTAAATAATTATAATTTAAAGAACATAGGACAAGTGCTTTTAAATGATTAATAAAGATTTTCATAGAGTTACTTGTATTTTGAGATCAAAATGACAAGATATTATTGAAACATTTCAAAATACATTCAAAGTTTAAATATGGGGAGAAAGTGGCATTTCTTTAGTAGTATTATTATTTACTTCACTCAGTTTTGTAAACAAATCTAACCAACAAAATTTTAAAAAAATATCAATACAAAAAATGTCACCAATAGTCTTTCCTCTTGAGGCTATGAACATAAATGATGGACACCATTTAAGTATAAGTTTTCTCTTAAATATTCATACTTGAAATTTAGTATGTGCATGACACTAATAAGGATTACCATAAATTATTTCAATATTTTATCTTTATACTAACCTATCTTTTACCAACTAGTCAAATAACAAAATATAGATTATATATTACAAGACGTAACAGTATTTTCAAGTTTTCCATACATAGCAATAGAATTCTAACACTATCTACCAATTACTATTAAACTATATATTTAAAAAATATATATATTAAATTATCTATTTTAAAATAAACACGAAAAAAAAAAACTAGCATCGTGCTTCCATAAATATAGGTTATGGGAAACTGTATCGTGCATCTATAAATATAGTTTTTGTGTAACTGACCTATATTCTCCTTTCATTTCTGCATCTTTTATTCTTCCTTGAGGTTTCATTTTCAATATCATATTTTAATCATGGAAAATAATAACATTTGCTCAATATTGATTCATCATGGAGGTCGATGGGATGCGACAGGTTTGTTTTTAATGTATTATTATGTTTTTTTTTTACGTTTTGTGATTTTTTTATTTATTTTTTTACTTTTTTTTATGAGGTACTATTTTTGGTTTGTAAACAAGAACATCTAAAGATATCAAAGTATTATATTGATATATTTGTAGATAGATTTTACTGTATAAATATTGAATTTAATTATGTGATTTGATTTAACTGCATTAAGATATAATAGCATTTCTTGACGTTTTATTTTCGTTTTATTACTTTTTTATTTGATGTGCTATTTTTTTGGTTTTTAAGTAAGCGCATCTAAAAAATATTGAAGTATTATATTGATATATTTGTAGGTATCGTTTAATGCAAATAAAACTGTACATTTATTAAAAAATATGATATCATATTTAACTGATTTAGTGTATAATATTCATATAAAGTAAGCTTTTATCATGTCATTTATGTTCAAGTATATTTTTAGTATAAATTTTGGTTTTGTGCTATTTGTATACTTATGATCGTATATTGATATTTTTTTATGGTGTATAATGAACTATATAATTTTACAAAGCTATTTAAGTAAAAAAAAACATTTAATTATATAATTTTGGTATAAAATTGGTATGAAATTTGAATTGGAGTAATACTTGAGGTGCTAAAGTTTATGTCTTAAAATTATACGTATTAACTGATTTGGAATTTTTTTCTTCTAATAAAGTTTAACAGTGTTTTGTGATGTATATTTTTTTTTGATGATTAACGTACTTGACAACCACATTACATTAAAATTTCATTCATTCTCAGGTAGATATGTTGAGTACCATTTAGAAGGAGTTATGTATAATTCAGACACGAAATACATTGGGTTGGTTGCTGCTATAGCAGATCAACTCGGTATAGACACAACAGTTGATGAGTTGAATATTATGTACTTGGTAAGCGACAGAAGTCCACCTATGTCAATACACAATGATATGGGTGTGCATGTTTATCTCGACCAACGGAGGGTAAATGTCGATTTTTTTAGTAAGTATCCATTGCGTATAACTCTTTAAAAAAGGGCAATGGTTGAAGATGAATATGATCCTATTATTGAACGCTCAAATAATGTTGTTAGTGAAATCAGCGGTGTTCCAAATTTATATTCAAATAATTCAGTGCGTTTGATTGGGATGAATCCTATTGAATATATTGATACTGTGGATGACGAAGAAAATGATATCATTAGTGATGCTTCAGATCTTTTTGTGGATGTGAAACAAGTTTACAAAGATAAAAGTGTACTAGCAGAAGTGATGAAGAATTACGCATTTGTCAATAAGTTTACATTCAATGTTAAGAGATCCATCTCAACTTGGTAATTATTTTAATCTTCTCTTGCAGGTATTATCATGTTTTTTTTATGTTTGTATACTAACTTCAAAATTCACTTGTTCTCTTGCAGCTATTATCTTGTTTGTCCGTCAAAAAATTGTACTTGATTCTTGAAATCATCAAGTCTCAATCAGTCAGGACTTTTCAAGATAAGAAAATATTGTGGTACTCACACATGTTCTGTTCAGGAGAGAATATACGCAAGACGCCAAGGAATTACTGATGTGGTCGCTATTCTGGTCTTGGATAAGTTTATTGATACAAAAAAAATATACACACCAAGAGATATTGCTGATGACATGCTGAAACTTCATGGTGTTACATTGAGTTACATGCAAACCTGGCGATCAAAGGAAAAAGTAGTAAAGATGTTGCGAGGAGATCCAACGGAATCATATGCAAGAATACAAGCTTACTTTTACATTTTGGATAAGCATTATCCTGGTTCAGTTCTAAGTTTAGAGAAAACCGAAGACAATAGATTTCTATTTGCATTTGTTGCTTTAGAGGCATCAATCAGAGGATGGGAATATTGCAGGCCTGTAGTAGTTGTTGATGGAACACATCTGAAGTGTTCTTATGGTGGTACCATTCTTATTGCAAGCACGTTGGATCTAGGAGGTATGTCTACATATTTTACTAGTATTTATAAAACCTTTTAACTTATATTGTTAATGAATCCTTTAATATTTAATTATTAAATTCAATGTTTATTAAAATCTTCGTTTTAAGTATTAAATGTGTATAAATTTGGTATGCAAACAGGTCATATTCTCCCACTGGCATATGCTATCGTTGATTCTGAAAATGATGCTTTGTGGACATAGTTTTTTAAAAAGTTTAGAGATGCATTTGGAGAAAGACAAAATATGTGCTTCGTCTCAGATAGGCATGAGAGTATATGGAAAGGTACATCAAGAGTATATCATGGTCTGCCTCATTATGCATGCATTTGGCATTTATGGTGCAATGTTATCAAAAAAATTCACAAGAATGTTGAGCATTTGAAAAATCTTTTCATTGCAATGACAAAGGCATACACACTTCAACAATTTGAAGAATTGATGAGAAAGGTGGACGAAATCGATAAGAAGATAAGAAAATATTTATTTGGAATAGGATATCATAAATAGACAAGGACACATGCAACTGTTAATCATACATGGGTAATGACCTCAAACATAGCAGAATCAATAAACAACGCCAATCGATTAGCACGAAAACTTCCAGTAGTGTCATTGTTGGATTTTATGAGAATAACAATTCAATCGTGGAGTGCTAAACATAGCGAAGAGGCTGGGCAAACCAAAACTGATATTACTAAACCATACAATAAAATACTTGAAGATAACCGTGAGATATCTCACCGTATGACAGTAAGTTTCTAATTCTCTGTACATTTGCAATGTTAATTTTTGAATATTTTTGTAACTAAGCAAATTCTGTATGTCTTTTCATAATTTTGATACATGAAAATTGTTTTAGGTAAGCCCATCAACACAATTCCTACATACATGTTTCACAGTGTGTCTACGAAGTAGAAAATGTAGTTGTGGACGTTTTCAACTGGATGAGATACCATGTGGTCATACTATGGCTGCAATTGCACACATAAATAAACATGGAGAGGACTATTGTTCTGAGTTCTACAGCAATAAAAAAATTCAAGACGCGTATGCAATTCCAGTTGAACCTCTTCCATGTGAGAGTACATGGGAAATACCGTCTCATGTGCTTGATAAAAAATTATTACCACCAGATTATAAGAGAGGGCCAGGGAGACCACCAATGGAACGTAAGAAGTCATATAGCGAAGGAAAATTCAAGAGGGCCAAGGTAACGTGCAGCATATGTCGTCGCGAGGGGCACAATAGGACGACGTGTGGTAGATATCCACCAGATGCATAGTTTATGATCATATGTTTGTGATTGTTCAATTTATTTATTTGTTTACAAACAGTTGAAATGTTTTTTGTTATTTCTAGGTGATTCATCTATGTTATTAGTATATTTTAAGGATTCTATTTAAGTTTATGAAATGCAATTTAGTCAAAAATATTATAATTATATATTTTTTGGTACTGTGACATAAATTTTAAAGACTCAATACCTGAATCTGAAATGGTCATTCCAAAATTGTCAACTCCTTGATTTTGTACTTCATCTAAATTTAAAAATGGAACAAATAATTTGGGAATGATCTGTAGATCCCTATAAAATCATACAAGTCATATTAGAAAATATAATGAGTATACAACAGTTATTATAACAGGTTTTTGAGAATAATCACTTTGTATAATTTTGATATATAAAGTGATTATAATTGAGGAACCAAGTTTCTATATAAAATATAAAGACTCAATACATCTATCTAGTGAATTCTTATTAACATAATCAACTCCTTGATTTTGTGTTTATTTAAGTGAAACAAGTATTTTAAGAATATTTAATTGTTCGCAAAAACCGTATATTAAGCAGCATTGAGAGATAAGCATTAAATATGATAATTATAATCAACTTGATTGAATCATCAAAAAAAGCTTTCAAAACTTTCGTATGATCATCATCCTTCGTGTTTAAATTTTTCAACTCTTCGCAAGATCATCAATCTTTCAATACAAACTATATTACATAGTGTAACTATTTTTATGTATAATATATAGTTGTATAACCATGGAATGACTGCTTTAATTAAAAATATTGCTATATAGAATCGTTACAAAATAATTTGTACACTAGTGAGTATATATCAAATATAAATTTACAATCCACAACTAAAAATAATACATACTAATAATTTTCATCAAAACTGCCAGAAATCAAGTTCACAATCACCAACTAAAAAAAACATTTACCGTCTTCATCCAGAAATATTCAAAAATAAAAAGATAAGGCGGTAATCCTTTAAAATGAAAAAACTTAAATAAATGCCATAATCCAGCATATTTATTTGTAGACTCTTGGTCTAAGATTTGGCATCTGAAACTTCTGACAATCCCTAACAATATCTCTGTTAATACTTGGTTCACCCAATTTGCTTGCAAATTTGCCACTCACCTCACCTTCACTTATAGCACCTTCACTAAGTTTTGATGTTGCATATTCCCAAAGTAATGCACCATATCTCTTACGGTGAAGTTTTGGCATGAAACATTGACTTGGAATTTCAAAAACTCCATGTGTAATAAGTTCAGCAAATACGCATGCATAAAGTCCACTATCACTGAAAACATTGAAAATCTTAAAACTGGAAGATAAAAAATTAAAAAAATTAAGCTTATGAACTAGAAACATCAAATATTATTTATAAAATAAACAGGAGGCACTGGCAGGTCGGAATTGAATCTTTTAACTAACACATAAAATTGAGCACAGTCCACCTATGGCTATCAACTTCACTTCTTTTTAACAAGTCTATTATCATAAATGGTGAGCTCTATTTAATAATCTAATTCTTCAAAATAATTGATATTATCATAGAACGTATTCAAAATTCCATTTTCAGTACACTAAATCCAGAATTTTAATTATCTACTTCATTTTGGACCTACTAAGTTTAGTGCCGTAATGATGAAATAAAAAGGTGACAGCTAAAAGTTTTTATAGAAGAAAGAATGGATTCC
This sequence comes from Solanum chiquidenum, assembly GCA_029582725.1. Lineage (NCBI taxonomy): Eukaryota > Viridiplantae > Streptophyta > Magnoliopsida > Solanales > Solanaceae > Solanum > Solanum chiquidenum. The sequence goes on from JAJOOS010024091.1 coordinate 12,790, forward strand.
TTAGATAGTAGGTCAGAAGTATGAAGTGTGTAAGCAAAGTGAGTTGAAAACAGAATTGTCATTGAGAAGGAGGCAGGCAGACTACGCCAGAAACAACCGCGATAACTTCTCACAGACGCTGCATAAATATACTTGAACACAACACTGCAAATGTGTTCTACACATAATAACATTTTATTACTTGGTCTAACATTTATGATCGACACCAACTCCATCCTCAGTTGCAACACAACACTACATGACATTATTTATTAACGGATTATGAAGGCAATTTAGTTACACAAGCAAATTCAAAAAGGGAATCACTTACTTTGAATCAGGATGTTGTTGTGGGATGTTCCTTTGCAGCTTATATTCAAGCGGTTTCATTTCTGACTTGTCAAAATAAGCAGGTTCCATATGCCATTGAATATCTGAACGTTTACCATAATAGTTCTTGCCCTTAATGTAACTTGATTCTGGCACAAAATCTGAATCTGAATCATCTGAATGTGTATACACAACACTATTGCATTTTTTTTTTTCTTGTTGCTTGGTTGAACTAATTTGAATAAGAACATTTTCACTTTCATTATTCTCCAAACAATCCTTCTCAATTGATTGTGATATCAAATTGAAGCTTGGAGGTTGACTCAATCCATGATTGTTACTAAATCTAGGGCTTTTCCTAGGGGAAAGGTTAGATTTCAAATATCTCTTCATGATTGTTAATATATAATTTAAAGGAAAAATCCTTTTGGCCAGAAAATTTGGCCATAATTTGGCCATAATAGTCCAAATACATGTTCACACTATAAACTGATTTATTTTTTGACAACTAGACCCTTCTTTGTCAAATTTATATTTTTCTTATTAATTTATTCATTAATTATGCTTCAATAAATAAGAAAGTTTTCCAATACATAGTAAATTGACTAATTTTTAAATTTCTCTAACTTCCATACATACATGGCTTTTAATTTCTTTTAATAATATTGTGAAAT
>JAJOOS010024092.1:0-10230 GCA_029582725.1 Solanum chiquidenum
TGAACTTATTTTATATATAATTTTTTACCCCTTTTCAGCCTACGTGACACTATCTTGTGGGCCCAACGCGTGTTGACTTTTTTTCAAGAATAGTGCCACGTAGGCCGAAAAGGGGTAGAAAGTTAATTAAAAAATAAGTTCAGTGGGGTAATAGGACCTTAGTAAAGGTTAGGTGTGTCTCAGGAATTTCAAGTATAGGCTGGGGGTACTTATGCATTTTCCCTAAAAAAAATATAGCTTTAATATTAAGAGTATACACTAAAAAATATTTATCAAATTTCATCTTAATTACGATGATAATGATCTTGTAATAATTTTTTTTATTGAAGTGACTGTTAATTTGAGTAAGAAATTGTGAACAATATGAGTTCTCACGTGTGCACATGTGATTTGTTTGTTTTTTAATAAACTCAAGATAATTATTTTGAAAAAGATTAAATTATGTAATAAAACGACAAAATTACCAGCCGCCTAGAGGCTAGATTTGATTAGTCACTCAATTAGCACTGACCAAAAATATTAAATAATTAAAAAGTGTAACTGAGTACTGATATATTTTCACATAAAAATAACATTTAACAAGATATCTTTGAAATTTATCTATTAAAAAAATAAAATTAGCGTCAGACAAATTTGGTAGTTAAATAGGAAAATTTCCCATTAATTCTAAATTTTATTAGCTATGACCTATGAACAATTTTTCTAACATATTGCTCTTTGTTTGAATAATTTTAATTAAGTTTGAAAATTGCAAGACTTGGTCCCATTTGCTATATCATAACTATATACTTCCTCCGTTCACTTTTAATTGTCATGTTACGTTTATCAAAAGTTAATTTGATTAATTTTCAAATTAAGTTAAATTAGATTACATTAATTCGATATTTTAAACAAAAAATTAAAATATTCAAAAACTATACGGAAATTATTGTAAATTGTAATATTTTGCATATCAATATGATGAAAAAATATATTGTAAAATATTAATCAAAGTTCTTATAATTTAACTCTAAAAAAGGATAACATGACAATTAAAAGTGTACGAAGAGAGTAATACATGACTTTGAAGTCATAGAAGCATAGACTTGAAGATCATTAAATACTTCTACAACTAGAAACTTAAACATTTAATGCATGAGTTGAAGGTAAATATTTGGCTGACTTTGATTAATAGGTTCCAACATTTTCAAATGTGACAAGTCATAAATATTTTATAAAATAAATACAAGGTTATGGATCAATAATTTTAAAAAGTATAATAAGTTTATAGGGTTCAAAATCATAAAAGTTAAATTCATTGAATTTAAATTCCAGATTGACCTCGAAACTCAGAGACGTTTAGTTGCATTATTCGAAGAGTTGGAAGTAGTATATATGTGAGTTCGACAGAAATCATTAGTTTTAGAATATTCACATTCGAAGCATTGGATTCAGTGAAGTCTCACAGATAAAATATAAGAATGATAATAGAATGTACGCAAATCTTATTCTTATCTTTTAGAGGTAGAAAAAATTGTTTTGTTTACCTCCTATTTAAATAATACATATCGAAAAAATATGACAATATCGCAATCAAATATAAAAGTTGTTTATTTCCAAATAATAATAGTGTAATTATTTGTGGGATGGTCACATAAACAATATATAATTGTAAGCAATATCTTCTGTCTTTGTCATGGAATTAAATTTTCTTATTAGTCAATAAGTTGAATCTTTATATTGGCTGTTTCTACTCTGAACTTTAGCATATAGTATAAGTACAAATAGTTATCCAATAAAATTTATTTTAAATAAATAAATTAAATATATATATGAAGGTTCATTGTACCTTATCATAAAATTCAAATATATACAGTTAACGTCAATAAATTGATTTTAGACCTATTGATCGACTATGTACATGAATATGTTGCTTTCCAAAAGATATTAGAAGTATTCTATGAGTTTCACTTCGAAAGCTCGAACTTAGAATATTGTGCGGAATTTTTAATCCGCAGTCTTAAAATTATTTTTTATACATCAAATCTTGGTTAAGACCTTCGTTAAAATATCGAGGAATTCAATAATGTATGGAACAAATAATTAAACAAAAATAGATGAAATTGTGTAATAGAGGTCAAATAAGACAAGTAGTACACTAGAAAGACATGACAAGTTGTAATGTGGCATTATATTCAACCATAGCCGACGCATTAGACAATTTTTTATTCCTTCTATCTTGTATTCTGGCTCGAGGCGGAGCTAGAGTTCTAATTACAAATTCGATAAAATTCAGTAATTTTGACCAAAATATTGTATTGATATTAAGAAATTCACTTGTAAGTATGAATAATATATCTAAAATGAGTATACTATTGTCTTTTCTAAAATTTCGAATTTATAAACTCAAAATTCTGAAAATGCATGACTCTGTATTGAGAATTGAGATATCCAAGTTGTTGAGTTTTGTCACCTTGTGTCTCTCTATATATAAGCAAGAGCTAAGAGCAAAAGCAACGAATGAATTCTTCTTGATAAAAAAAATTATTTTCTTGTTAAGACAAAAACTTACAACATAGAAAACATAAATGGATTCTTATTCATATGCTATTTCTTTTTCTTCTTCTAATTCTTCTTCCACATATCCACAACAAGTGAAGAAAAATACAAAATTAGCCTCATATCATTCTTCACTCCATGGAGTTAGAAGGCTCCCAACAAAACCAATGACTAAACTACCAATTGCACCTTTGCCACCAACACCTCCTAAAATCTATAGAGTTGAACCTAATAATTTCAAGGATGTTGTCCAAATGCTCACTTCATCTCTCGAGTTTCAATCTGTCTCCAATGATTCTATCTCTCATTCTGATTCTAGCTCTGGCTTTGGCTCTAGTTCTTTCAATTCGAGACGTCTACAAAATGTTGCTCCTCCTCCACTTGATCTCTCACCGGTTTCATTACAAAGAAATAATAAAGACAACAATATTGATGCCCAATGGCGCGAGTGCATTGACTTAACAACGTGTGATGCACAAGAAAGATCACATGTAATGCCCCAAATTCCATCAGAAAATTATTTTGGATTGTGTAGTCCACTAGCTAATTTTCCTCTATCGCCGTCTTCTTTTGCATGGTGTTCTTCTATTCTTCTAAGCCCGGGTACTCTTACTTCACCAAGTGCGGTTCAAATCATTTAAATATTTGTAACTTAAAATTATAATCCTCATTGGTTTACAAAATGAGTACTACTACTACATTTATTTACTTTGTATATCGATCAAGAATATGAATTGGAACTAAAAATTGAAGTTATCACAATTCAATTACCATTTAATTTCAATTCCAAAATATGATCAAATGTATTGTATTTCCAAATTTTCATTTCAATTGTATGGTTTACATGTAATTATTTGTGGTCTCTTTGTGACTCCCTACCACACTGAGGATTTTCTCTTTATTACTATTCTTCTTTTTTTAAATAGTCAAATTGGTAACAAAAAGCTTAGGAAACAAAAGTAGTACTATGTTGTAAAAAATGGTTGTCAGACCAAGCTATATATGTTGTATATTGATCGATTAAGAATTCACACGTTCAGGAAATAAGAGTTTTAGAAATGAGGATGTTAAGATATATGTGTGGGGTATTACTAGGAGAGATAAGATTAGGAACGAAGATATACAAGATAAAGTGGAGTAGTCTCAGTGTTGGACAAGACGAGGGAGACGAGATTGAATTATGGTTTGGACATGTAATGATGAAATGCATAAATGTTCCGACAAGAAGGTGTGAGAGGTTAGCTATAATGGATGTGAGGAGCAGTGATGGAGTCAGGATTTTCATCATGAGTGTTCATACTTTAGGACAAATAAAAAAATAAACATTGCTGGTCAGATTATAAAGATTAGCTACAAAATAGTCATACCTCAATTATTGATATCTATTAAAATAACCTTTTGTTTTTTCAACTTAAAAAACGTCAATTTTGTTCTTTTTTTTAAGAGAAAAAACGGTACTAAAAAGATTGAATAAAAATGCCTAAGTCTGGGTTCGAACCCTTCTCTTTTTTAAGAGAAAAAACGGAACAAAAAAAGATTTGAACAAAAATGCCTAAGTCTAGGTTCAAACTCAGGCCATTAAGGTGACTTTGAACAGCCTTAACCATTGTGATATATTTCTTTATTATGTCAAGGGTATTCAACAATTAATATGCATCCAAAAATATCGATATTTAATACATAAATTCATCAAAATTTTCCGATAAAGGTTGTTCATCTAACCATCCTCGCTAAGGTGTAGCTCCGCCCCTGGTGAGGAGAGGGTAAAAGTAGACTGAAAAAGTACTAGAGTTAGGTTAGGATTAGATAAGACACGACACATCTGCTATTTAATGAAGACATGACCTCCTATCACGGAGATTGAAGATTAAGATACCAGGTTAGTAGAAAATCGAACGTTATTTAATTTTCCAAATCAATATTGTTATTAATTAGATATACAATCCCAACAAATTCTTCCCTACTGCTCATCAAGAGACTATCCCAGCAGAAATGTAAAAAGAAAAATGACGTGTTTGAATCAACAATTAATTAAATCTGCTTCTGAACAGGGGAATTAAAGAGGGATTTTTAATTAAAGATCCATTTTGATTATTGGGTCGGGTCATTTGATATTGTATTATTATCTGGGGTCCACGTCTATATGATATAAAAATTACTCTATTTTATAAAGTTAGTTATTTATAGTATAACCGAAAGAACCCTACTTGAGTTATCGTCTGAGAAATTTACTCACTTTTCCAGTATCTCTGGATTATTATTATCTAGAGTAAAGTATATATGGTTTTTGATTAGTTAATCAAGTTGCAAATAGATTTATTAAACATGTTACTATATTTGTGAAACCTAATGCCCACTTTAAAATTCGACGATTGTCTTAGCGATGCAAACATGTCTTTTTATAAAGGTCGGCCCAACTGGGCCCATTAAAAGCAGTACGATCAAAATTGTTGGGATCAACAACACTTGTGTTTAGTGTGTCAGATTAGGATTGACCCATAGGGATGGCAATGAGGCGGGTGAATGCAGAGTAGTTTGTTATGCGGGACGGATTAAGTTCAACCCGCCCCGCCCTATTACCATCCCTATTGACCCAGCGCACTAAACACTTACTCATACCAACTAGTAAAAAGTCCTTTGTTGGTTTAATTCATAATCAAATTTCTTTAGCGAAATTAAACTTTCATTTTTATTGATTCTACTTCCAAATTGAATTTAACCCATTTTTGAGCAAATCTAACTATGTTAAACAAATAAAAGTGTATTTTTCCTAACAATGTTAGTCATACAATTTAACATGACATTAGAATGAATATAAATATTGCATTCGAGGCTCATTACAACCTTTATAAAACAAATCTCGTATTTACTTATGAAAAATAATTAGACAAATCATGAAAAAACATTTGAAAATACAATCAATAAATTAAGTAAACAAAATTAAAATCTTTCTAACAACTTAAACTTCTAAAATATGAGATAACTATGCGCTTTAACCATAAACTCAAACTTTTTATATAAATGTAAGATGATATAGTTTTATATATAGACTTCATTAGTATTAAGATTAAAATTAAAGATGTCCCCTATTCCGGGGACAATTACATTTTATTATATGATTATTTGTACATAATTTCAAAAAAAAATCAAAGGATTTAATTTCAAAACATATATAGTAAATGATAAATGTATTTAATTGGATAATTTCAAAATTTATATTCTAAGGTGCATGTCACCTCATGTGGGGGGCTAGTCTATCCAATTGTCCTTTGGAAAGTGGAAAGTAGAAAGTCTTGTGTGGGTGGTGCAAAAAGACATGGAAATTATCCAATAATTAACTTGTTTGTACTATTATTCGCTTGCTAGATCTGTTTTTCTGAGTAGCTTGTTGTTGGCGAAAAGGTGAATAGGTTATTTGTAATAATACAAAAGTTGTGCAAGATTCATTTAATTTCACTCGCATTGCCACGTGTTAAGTTTTTTCACGCGTGTTAATATCGTTCGTTTGCTCAATTTGATTACTGACTAGCTTATTTTTGACAAAAAATCAAAAATCGTGTTTGCGATATTGATTATAATCTAAAAATTGTGCAAGATTCATTTAACTTCACCGATGTCGCGTATTAACTTACTTGTACTATTGTTGCTTGCTTGACCTACTTTTCTAAGTAGCTTATTGTTGACGAAAAAGTTAAAAAGTTATGTATGAGGTAATTCAAAAGTTGTGCAAGATTCACTTAACTTCATTTACGTCGCATGGTAACTTGCTTGTACTATCACTCGATTGTTCAACCTATTTTCTGGCTAGCTTTTTTATGGCAAACTCTACTTAGCTATTTGTTCTGAATTTTTCTTGAAAGTCTTTGTTTCCTTAATGATTGAATTAATTGCTAATTAGAGTATTAAGTCTAATAGTGGAGATTTTTTACTTTTTGACTCAATAGTATTTAATTTGATACATGCACCAAGCTGAGTGCTGTCATTATCTCGCCGCCAGGGCAACAAACAATTAATTAAGCTCTTATCTATCTATTATTTTTTTTACATTCTGGTGTTCGGATTAATTTTTACGCACCTCAATTAATTTTACGAGATACTTATCATCTCCTATCAACAAAAGATATCAGATAACTCTGTCCATCAAGATTAGGACATATAATTTTTTTTACCTAATATTTAAATAAGTCATAATATTGACAACGCGATGACCTATTTAATTAAATTTGAGACAAATTCGTAAGAATACCCTAATTTATTGAACATGTGATCTTTCAAAATAAATGAAAATCTCAGTTCGAAATCATCTGTGTGTTTTTTCAGTCAAGCTTGTCGTATATAATTTGTCTAGTATAATTCATATTTCATGTATGATTTATAGACTATTACATTAATTATCAAATTTACCTTGTGTGTATTAGAAAAATAACTACTATGAGTTCCTTATCAACAAATCAATTAAAGACGTTACATCAAGTTATATAATGTCTCTTATTTAGGCGTCCAAATGTGAATATTTGCATTCTATTTATAGTCACATTTACACACAGAATCTTTGCATTCAAATGTGAATATTTGAATTCGATCCATATTATATAGTAATGTTTAGAAAGAAAAAAAAAGGTAAACTTAATATTAATAAAGTAATTGAGTGAAACTTTCTAAACGTGAATAATATGATTTGATCATGGAGAAGTGTGAACTATAAAATATACTTCCACCAATCCGTTTTAATTGTTGCGTTTATTAATAATGAAATCTTTATATTAAAAAAATTAAGATATAACTAAATATTTTGATTCCTTTGTTTCAAATTATCTGTTGTGATTTTCTAAAAATAATTTTCTTAAGTTATTTGTTATTTTAAAAGTTTAAGAATTTGTTCTTATTTTTTTTTATCATATATTTTTAGTAGTAATTGTTCTTAAAGCTAATAACAAACACCTCAATAAATCAGTAAACATTTAATGAAGAGAATTATATCTTAGGACATACTATAGTAAATAACATAAAATAATAAAAAAATACCTCCTAATCATTCTTTAGAAGAAGATAAAAGAAAAGCACGATAAATAATTTGAGATAAATTGGGTAATAATTTAGAAAGAAAAAACATTCTTGTTAATATTTTTTTAAACAGACGTGTAAATTAAAAACATGATAACTAAAATGAACCAATTTGATTTGTAATAATTAACTCAATAAGCTTAGTAAGAATTACGTAATAAAAAAACAAGATCAGCCGCCTAGAGATTTTTTTGATTAATTAGTCTTTATATATATACCTCACTCCATTTAGCACTTTTTATAAGAAAAAGAAAAGGACCAAAAAATTCAATTATAAAAAAAATTGTAAATATATTACGTGGGTGCTGACATATTTTCACATAAAAATAATATTTAACAAGATCTTTGAATATTTTTAGGATTTAAGATTACAAAAATTAAAGTTAATTAACAAACTATTATATAGATACCATCCCTACGTTATAATTATGTCATAAATATTGAGAGTGGTGGTCTGTTTCCTGAATAATTGACTACTTAAAAAACAGTAGTTACAGAAAAATCAATCGTTAATTTTATTTAGAGATGAATTATTTGAAAATTTCAATTAGTTATATGAACAATTTAGTGACAGATTAATGATAAATTTGAGACAAAGATACCCATTTAGTGTTTAGTGTAATTCTATATGTTGCAAATTTAAAGATTTGATGCGATTTTCATTATTTCTAATCAATTTTTTTTAATGTTTTCGTCAAGCCTACAGATAATACAATAAATATTTTACCAAAATAAATAGAGTTAATTTTTAACAAATTTAAAGGATCAGAATTATAAGTGCATATATACTTGAAGGAACTATTTTAAACCTACTTCAAACATAAGAGATTGTTTTTTTATCATTTTATCAGATTAAATTAGTCTAATAAATGTGGTGTTGTTACCAAAAAGATTAAATAAAATACTACTAAAGAATGTAGTGAAGAAGTAGATAATAAAAGTTGTAAATATATTACGTAGGTGCTGACATATATTCACATAAAAATAATGTTTACAAGATCTTTGAAGGATTTAAGTTGCAAAAAAATCATTAATTGTTCTTTGTTTGAATAACTTATCCTATTATATATAATCAAATTTAAATATTGGAAGAATTGGTCCCATTAATAACTACTTTCAAGATTAAAAACATAACACACAATCATAGACTTGAATTATATATTTTTAAAAAAATATAATCATCATTTATAGAATTTTCTTAAGTAATTTTTAAATATTCAAAACACTAAAAAAAAAAAAAAAACATGAACATTACGTAAATATCATTACTAAAAGCAGACACATCGACCAAGAGGTACCTGCTTCTAGACTTCTATATATAATAGTAATATCTTGGGCGTCACCAAATGTAATGCATGCGTTGATGGTAAATATTAAAATACGAATACATGTGATAAAATTAGTTCATAAAAATATAATTTACTTAACTTAATTATTTGAGATGATGATTTGTTGAAAACAACCTTTTTTTCCTCACAAAAATAAGGTTAAAATTGCATTTACTCGTCCTTTCAAGACCCCACTTGAAGGATTATACTGATAATATTGTTGATGTTGTTGTTGTGTAATATAATGCAATTTTTCCCTTTAATTTAGTCATTGAAAATGATTCGTGGTTTGATTTAGTCGACAAGTTGAATAAATTCAAAACTGTGGAGTAGTAGTGTAAAAAAGTAGAAGCAATTATATATCCAAATAAGGATTCATTTTAATAAAATGTAATTTTGAAGGTTCATTGTATCATATCAAATTAGATAACTTATTAATAATAAGTTGAAATGAATTAATAGTACGTTTAAATGTTCACCTTCTAATATCCACTTTACACCTAATTACATAGGCCTATCTTGAGGGGATTTTGTGGGTTCACGTGAACTCACGTCCCCTCTTTAGATTATATATAGTAATGTTATATTTTTTAAAAAAAATACATATAGAGGAGGGAACCAAAATTAAAAGTAGAATATATAATAATACGATAATGATTGGGTGCACCTCTCTAAGCAAAAGATAGAAATTTAAATCTGTCTATCTTATAATTTTTTAGTAACATTCCTCTAAGTGGCTATTGGTAACACTTTTAGCATTTCAATCATTTTTTTATTTTTTATTTTGCTTTAATCTTTCAAAATTTTCAAGTGTGTTACATTGAAATTCCTAAAAATAATTAGCACTGTAAAATTTTTACATAATTAAATCAAATGTGTTTATTAAAATTTAAAACAAGTAGTATTATATATGTTGGGCCTATAATTTTTAAAATTTAACGGTTAAATGTTAAGAACGTAAATATCAAACCGATCAAATTAATATTTTCAATGCATCTTTTCATAATAGTGCACTCATTTTTCCAAAATTATGAATACGTCTCTGCACCTAAAACATGCACTATGACACTAAGATTGTATAATTTTTTAAAATTATATTTCAAGTTCACATATATATGATGTAATAAAAAAAAGGAAAAACTCTTACCATAAAAAAAGGGATAATGCATAAGTACCCCCTAGACTATGACCGAAATCCCAGAGACACACCTAAACTTAACTAGAGTCCTATTACCCCCCTGAACTCATTTTTTTTGTATTTTTGTGCACCTTTTGTGCTGATGTGGCACGTTCAGCCACC
>JAJOOS010024093.1:0-10339 GCA_029582725.1 Solanum chiquidenum
CAGGCACCACAGGAAAGATCAGTTCAAACCCAATTTGGTGGGCAAGGAGAAAATCACTTCCAAAGGTAAATTTTGAGAACTTAAAACTCTAGAATTTTGATTCCTCATTAAGCATATACCTGTTGCTTCTGTGGCAGCGGAAAGCGCAAGATCTTGGAGCGATGATCCATCAGCATACTGAAGACCGGTTGAAAACATGTTAGCTTTTTTCTTTTTGCTTATGCACTTTGAATCAAAAAGATAACTTGAAGAGACATCAAGATGTTTCTCAATAATGGACCAAACTGCACAGGTCATAGAACTATGCATGAGCAAGCAATTCTCCCTCCTTGAATCAACTAAGAATACAGCAACTTTGGAAGTAGGCCATTTCTGTGATAGCGCAACAACTTCTGCAGCATCCAGCGTTGAAGATATATCACATGCCCTCATAATTTCCTTCTCAGTGAGTGAAAGTTGGCTTTCCAAATTGTCCACGTCTGTGTAATCTGATCGATGCATTAATTTCACATATGTCATCAAAGTTGGTTTCAGAACTACAGCTAATTGGCAAAATGATGCAAAATTAAGAAACTCTATTTTCTGATCTTGATGTTGCTTCCTGTAGTAGTAGTTGTAGAGCAACACAACAGCACCCACCTGCCAACATCAGCAGCCAGTAGAAGAATGGATTAAGTAGAACATAACAAACATACCATAGCGCTTGCAAGAAGGTTTCTCACTAACCAAAAAATATCATAACCTTTATTACTCAACTTCCATACCAAGCTTGAGTATGCTAGCTCACTGATTAATCTAAATTCACTCATAATGCAGCTCACTTCCCCTAGAATCATTTACATAGAATCCACCCATCCCCCTCGCAGAAGATCTTTCCTCAAAGTCAATTGCATGAGATATAGAAGTTTAGAGTATACAGATGAAAAGAAAAATGTGTATGGATAAGTTCGTGTTTAACTTTAGATTTAAAACCACATGTAATATTCTAAAACTCACAAACTTCTGCACTTATTAAATATTCAAAAGTAATAAAAAGATAAGGCCTGGAAGCCTAAAGTGATAACTTTATCAAACAAATTGATGTATGGACATACTAGAAGAGATACGATAAGGAATAAGATTATGCATGACAAGGTGGGAGTGGCTTCTGTGCTGAACAAGATGAGGGAATTGGGAGTGAAACGGTTTGGGCATGTGAAAGAGGAGGTGTGAGAGGTTGGCTATAGCAGGTCCAAGGAGAGGTAGAGGTCGACCGAAAAAGAATTAGCAGAAGTGATTAGACAGCAAAACATGATGCATCTTTAACTCACTGAGGACATGACTCTTGACAGAAAGGTATGGAGGTTGACGATAAAGGGTAGAAAGGTAGACAAGTGTTGTCGTACTTTTATGTGGGAGAGGCAGTGGGTCAGTCTCCTCTTCTCATATTTTCCTTATTTAGTAGTATTAGATGGTATTCAGGTAGTATCTTATTCTTCAATTTTCACTACTACATGTTGCTTCATTTCCACTGTTTATCTTGTTATCGTTTTCCTTTCAATCCCTTCTATTAAACCAAATAGTCTAAAACTTCAGAGATTCCATACACATTCTATTAAAGCATAGAAACCTCACACGGAGTTCTAATCGAGAAATCTTTTAATGTTACTCAGTGAATTCAATTGCAAAAAAAGATCAAATTGAATTAACCAAATAAAAACATATCAAATGAATGAACAGTAATTGGAAGGCTATAAGTACCTGTTTAGCCATGGATTTTTGTTGATCAAGTGTCGGAACTTCCTTTGATTTGCAAGAACTGCGCCCTAACAACGGCTCCACCATACATTCCAGCAACGCCTGAACTACTTCCTCTGTTGCACACGCCTTCTCCGTCACCTCCATTTTTTCCGTCATCTGATTCTAGTTCTAGTTCTAGTTCTAGATTATAGTTGGTGGTGCAAAAATCAGTGATCGGAAAGGAGAATTTCGATAAAAAAAAAATGCAATGTGCATGCAAGGAAGCATGGGGTTTAACGCCCTGGGATATTTTGGGGGGAATTGGGGTTTTCCCTTTTTTAGGGTGTTGAAGAAAATTTCACAAAATGTCACTTTTACCCTACTAATGGGAAACTATTGGTCCAATATATGTTATTTTTTATTTTAATTTATTTATTATAATTTTTATGTTCGTTTCAAAAATAATTATTATTTTTTATTTATTTTTCACATAGTGTATTTAAGTCTTAAGATTATAAAATTAAAATATATTTGACATATTTTTAATTTAAGATTACAAAAATTTAAAATTTTATGTCAAATCAAAATAAAATAAACAACATTTTACCTATCAATGGTACGGTATTTGAAAATTTTAATTCGATAATTTTAATTTTTTTATTTTTAATAATATTATATTATAATCATATTATAGTAATTCAGTATGATTCGGTAATTTTAAAATTTAATTTTAGTGAAGTGTGATACGGTTAGTCGGTAGTCATAGTTTGTTTGACTTGATCTTACATATGGTATAAAATTATGATTTCGACTTTTTTAAAAAACGTCTCAATCATATCATATTAACATTTTACCCATCAACAACGATATACACGACGCAGACCCACAAAACAAGGTCTGAAAAGAATAAGGCGTAGACAGATTTTATTCCTACCTCAATGGTACATATATTTTTTTAATAGACCCTCGTGTCAAGGAAAAACAATCCAAAGCAATTCAGACAGAGCAGCAACAAAAATTAAAGCATAACAAAGCAAAAAAATTCTCCATGTCAGTTTCAATTTGATTGTTAGGATTTGACTTGGCAAGGAATTAAAAAAGTAAAAGCATTTTTGAATCTAACAGTCTTAAACTAAAAATATATGTTGATTGACGTATCAAAATGTCTTTTAACTTTGTGACCTTAAACACGTTAAGTCTCACCTCCACGCCTTTTCAGTGCGTTTACACTCCAAAATTTATGTCTTGGTGTCATCAAATCTTTAGTTCAGCGTTAACTCTGTCACAAGTCTCGTTAATTAAACTAAGTCACTCTCAAATAGCTTACACCACAACACCAAATTTTAGATTTGTCGCATCAATTCATTTATCACCAATGTGGATAAAATGGGTCAAGGGCTAATCCTTAGTGTATTCCCATCAAAGCTGAAAAGTGTTTCGCTTTTTCACCCATATCCGTTATCTGAGTCTCAGCTTCATCATACATACCCTAATGTAACACATACACCTCTACTCTAAATATCTTCATATATATTTTTGAGAGACTTAATCATAAATCTTTTCTAGATCGATAAGCACTATGTGCAAGTCTTTTTCTGCTCCTTATATTACTCCACTGATCCTCTTACAAAACAAATAACTTTTATTATTAAACACCTCAAAATACAAAAATACTTCAGAAAAATAAAAACAATTACTTTTGTGTTGTAAATATAGTTATGTAAATGTCCATAACTTCAAGGCGTAATTACACCATAATGTATAGTAACTCGATAACTTTCATGGTTAATATCATGTTTATGACTAACTATAACATCTCGCAATTTGAAATAGTTAGGGAGAAGCAAAAAAATTGGAAATAGTCATTTTGGAAATAATGAAAAATCCGGAAATTTGTTCAAGTTAAGAAAAATGAGTTTTTGGTCAACTTTAAACGGCCATAACTTCTATCTCAGTATGAGTTAGATGTAGTTCCAGATATGGTTGGAAAGCCCTTGGAATGATCTTTCCAACGCTGCCAAGTTTGCATGATTCCAAGTTCATATGAGTGAGATATGCCCATTGGAAGTTGGGCTGTTCGATTAACAAAAGTCCAATCCAAATTTTTAAAAGGTATTTTGGTCTTTTTCATACCCAATCGGTTTAATTCATTTTAGGTAATATTACTAATGGTCTAAACTGAACTTGGTCAGTTTTACGCTTGTGGGAAAAGCTTAGGATTTTGGAGAAAGAACGCAAGAGAAGAAGAAAGGAAAAAGGAGTCAAGATTGTCGAGTTCGTCAAGAATAACTTGTAGATTTCATCGGGGGTGATCCCTACAAGGTATGTGAGTCTTTCATAGCGTTGGGTCCGTTCACCCACACGCCAAGCATGTTTATTTCAGCGAAATTCGTCCTAAAAGAGTTTGAAAGTTGATGTTCTTGAGATGTATTTTTGAATTTGAATGTTGTTCTTGAATTGGGATTTTATTATGGAGTTTCTAAGACCTTTAAGTTGAGTTTTAGAGTTGCATTGAGTTAGGTTCATGAGTACTAATGATAGGTATCGGGATCTAGAATGATTTTGAGGAAGATATTCGAGTTTGGGCGAATTGGGGTTGAAAAACGAAGAAGGAAAAAGTCGGACAACTTACATGAAACAAGTCCGCATCGCGGACTTGTTCGCGGAGAGGACGCGAATTCCACTGTCTCAAAATTTAATTTCGCGAGCATTTATTTAGGAGCATCTCCGCGTCGCGGACTTGTTCCAAGACGGTATTTTCATAATTTTTCTCAAGTTTATCTAATCGAAACTATTCCTAAACATCAAGAGACCTTTCCTATCACAAATCATAATCCTTGAATCCATAATCCAATCTAAGGAAAGTTAAGATCAAAGTCAAAGAAGTTAAGAGTCAAGTCTAGAAGTTAAAGAGCAAGTCAAAGCAAAGTTTCTTAAAGTTTTCAAGAGTCTTTAACAATGTTTTAAATTCATTTTAAGACTCAAGTTTTCAAGTTAAGCAAAGAGTAAGAGTTGAGTTCATTTCTCAAAGAGCTATTAGGGAACTAAGTATTCCCAAAGAAGTTTATAAAAATGTTTTCACATTTAAAGAAGAAGGAAAACCTTGATTTTCAAAAGAGCCTTTGAGCTAGTTTTCAGTTAAAGAGTAAATATTTTCACATTTGAGCAAGAAAAGAGATTGAAATTTCCAAGAGAGCTTTTAAGCAAAGTTTTTGAGTAATTATCTCAAATCAAAGAAAGAGTTTTGTTTTTACAAACACATTAGCTAAGTATATTTTTGGGAGTATTATTGAGCACCGATGTGGGGATGCGAATTTCATATTAACTCAAGTTTCCATGAAAACCATGTAGCCATCATGGATAGAAAAGGGTCATACTTTTTAGATGGATCATTTTCACATAGATTAGTGGATCCACTAAGTCAGTTAGGTCATATGTCTTTGGCAAGTTATAGGATGGGCCTCGGCAGCGTGAGGTAAAGCGTTGTATCATCACTATAGTTCTTAAGTAATGGTTGTCGGTTAGAGAAACTCCCACAATAGTAGTAGCATGATTCCTCAAGGGGTTCTGCTTAGTGTGAATGAGGGTATGGAACTTCATTCATGCATTGCACAAGTAGACTTTGAAAGGGAGCATGGTTTGTCTTTTTATGATATTATGATTATGAATTGACAACATGTTTTAAACAGTTTTTTTCTCTTTATATTGCACTTGTTTTAAACTGCTTTATAATGAAATGAGTTCAGTTAAGTATTCATGAGTTGAGAAGAGTCAAGGTAAGTGTTTTTTTCAGAATCTTTTCAAGCCTATGTTGTTTTAGCATTCCAACTCGCATGCTCGTACATTCAATGTACTGATGCCAGTTGGCCTGCATCGTATTATGATGCAGACGCAGGTAACGAGGATCAGCATCCAGCGCACCGTTGATCTAGTTGAGCACTCCAGAGTCAGTTGATGAGCCTTTTTACGTTCTAGAGGACTCCTTTTATTTCTTTCAGTTCGTTTCAGTATTTCATTTGTTAGGATGATCGGGGGTCCTGTCCCGACATCCATTTTAGTTGTTTTAGAGGCTTCATTGATAGTCAGTCAAATGTTAGTTCATTTGTCATCATTTTGTTATTGACTTATGTTCAGATTTGAGTTGCCATTTTGGTTAAGTTAAACGTTTATTTTTAAACATTTTGATTTCAGTTCCAGACAGTTGAGACAGTTAGTATTTCAATCCTTGTATTAATGTTTTAAGTCTTCCGTTGAGTAAGTAAGCCAGACCAAGGGTTCGCTTGGGGCCAGCAATGGTCTTCAAGTGCCAGTCCCGCCCAGGCTGTAGGTTCGGGGCATGACACTAACCTTTTGTGTGCTTCTATGTAATACTATAAATAGAGGCATTAGAGTTGGATACACTTGAATACTTGGAAGAATAAGAAAAACTTTCAACTCTTGTCTCCCTATTTTTATTGCTTTTCATATTCTATACTTTGTCTTATTTTGCTTTAGTTTTATAACATTTTGTTAATTAATTATCACAAAAAGAATGTTTCAATCTCAAAATTATATGAATCATCACTAACATTTCTTTCTTTTATTTAAAATAAAGAGAAAAAATATAAAGTCATCATTAAAGTTGTCTCGAATTTTTAAAAAGACACATTAACTTTGCAATCGTTCTATTACCCCATTAAACAATTTTGAACACATATTATTATATCATTTTTTTATCAACCCCAAATTTTAAGAAGTAAGTATGTTCACACACCAATCATTACATGACACGTGTTAATTTAATTAAAAATGTATTTTTTTTCATTTTAAGTTTTTCCTTTTTTTTTTCTTTATTTCTCTCTCTCTCTCTTACTTTTTGACTTTTAATTTTAATTTATCTTAAATTTCACTTCATCTTCGACCTCCAACTTTCAAGTGATTCATCCCTCAATTTTTTTTTCTTTTTCTTCACCTCCCATCGCCCATGTCAAATTGAACCCCACTCTCATTTTTTTTTCGTTTCTTTTTCTTATTCTTCTCCGATCAAATTCTTTATAAAATTCATACTATTTTTTAGACTTTATTGAATTATTGATAACAAAATTAATTATTTTTCTAAGAAAATTTAAAAATTTGAAGGTATCATCAACTACTCATTTTCATATAACTTCAAAATTAGAAATGATAATTTTAAAACAATCAATAAACTCTCCAAAAATTGAAAGACCTTAATTGAAATCGGATAAAAAAAACTATATGATACTTCCTAATCATCTTGAAATTTAATGGGTTTATCAAATTACTCGAAATATAAGAAATTTTTTAGATAAAATTTTAAAATTAAAGAGAGTAAAACTAATAGTAGTAAAAAAAGAAATGTGAAGTTGTGGTAAAAATGAAAAAAAAAAGAAAGGAAGAAAGAGAAAAAAAAGGAAAAAAAATAAGAAAAATAAGAAAATATATTTTATAATGAAATACTTGTAAAAATAAAATTATATTAGTTATTTTAGGCTGAGACCTCTCTCTGTGTCTGTGTCAGGTGGACGAAAAATGATATAATAATATCTATTCAAAATTGTTTAGCGGGTAATAGAACGATTACAAAGTTAAGGTATTTTTTTAAAAATTCGAGACAACTTCAATAGTGATTCTATGTCTTTTCTAAAATAAAATTCATCTTATCCAACATTATTACACATAATAAATAAATAATGTGAAAAGGGACCTCCTATAACTAAAATTGTCCTTGGGCGGGAGGGGAGGAGAATTATGAGTAGGATGTAATCTGTTCCTCCAACAGAATCTGACAGTATTAACAAAATCTCGCTTCAACACTATTTGATTCCCTCATTGGGTTTTTCTGGAAATTTCTTCAATTCTTCTGATACATATAAAGAGAAAGAGAAAAAGATTGAGCGTTAGAGATAGAGAGGGATGGGGAATCCGAAGGTGAAGTGGACGTCGGAGGAGGAAGATGCCCTAAAAGCCGGTGTGACAAAGCACGGTAGCGGAAGGTGGAAGAATATTCTCAGGGATCCTGAATTTGCCCTGGTTTTGATTAATCGTTCTAACATCGACCTCAAGGTTTGTATCTCACACGTTTTGTTTTCGTTTTCCGTAAGATAATTTTTCTGTGTTACATAAATCCTAGATAGGAAGATACGGAGATGGAGAATTAGGGTTGAAGCTTAGTAGGTAATCGGGCTTTGTCTAGTTCCGTTATCGGTATTGTTATTATTCATGTTTTTACTTGTTTATCGTGTTATTTGCCATCTCTATAATTGAAATGCTCACTCGAGCCAAGCTTGAGTTATCGTGTTATTTGCTATCTCTACAATTGAAATGCTTACTCGAGCCAAGTGTTTATCGGAAACATCCTCTTTACCTTCACAAGGTAGGGATAAGACTGTGTACGCATCACCCTTGGCAGATTCCACTTGTGGGATTATATTAGACATGTTGTTGTTGTTATCTTCCTGTTTTTTTGTATTATTATTTGTCTTCTGTTCTGGGGTTACCTACCCTTAATTTTATACTTGAAAACTGAAAAGGACTTGAGTTAATGTGTTTACAATCAGCAAAAATCCAGGATTTGAACTCCATGGGTTCAGTCTTTCTTAGCATTGAACCTATTAAAAATTTAAAATTACAGGTTCATACCTACTATTTATTGCAATGTTAGTGATTTTACACATGAACTTATACCACAGCATCGAAAATACTGTCCAGATGAACTCGATGTTATAATGCTGCATCCGTCCCTGGTTACAATGTGTATAGTGGCTTCATAGCGAATCTGTCCCAATTATTTTGGAATATGCAGTATAGTAGTATTCACCTGTCATGGGACTGCTTTTAACTGTGAATTTTGGGCTATTGATTCATACTTTCTGGGTATTGCAACTCCTTTCTTAATCATTAGGTTTGCTAATTAAATGTAATCTTGCCTTCCTCCCCTGACCTTCAAAATATTTGGATTTCATTGTTAGTGATCTCGATTTGTCCTTTACATAGAGCCATATAGGGAAGAACATAGACTTCTGAATGGGATCTATGTTATATTTTCTCTTTATTGCTAAAATAATTTTCACATTCCTTTCTTTTGTTTGTCCCAAAATCAAGCTCAATTTTCTCATGATTCTTATTTTTATTCACTAGTCATTATAAGTAGTGCTTAATACTTTTCAAATCAAAAGTCATATGGGGCCAGTTTTAAACCTAATATACTCACACCTTAAGAAGTTACCTTTGATTCTAGTTTTGGGCCCAGTTTTGTCTAAACCAACATATAATCATGACATCCATGTGGGGTCAAAGTAAGACTACAAACTGGGGATAGAGGGAGTAATTTTCAAAACATGTAACTCTTATTTGTGTTGGTGCCTCATGTCCAAACATTGCCTCTTTCACATACATATCAAATATTTGTTTGGACGATGTCCATTTATGAAAAAGTGTTACTAGGAGTGTGTTTCCTTAATACAAAAGAGAGCGAGCATTGTTTCCTTTCGATCATTAAAATGCAATACATTAATCTAAATGAGTGTTCCAGATTGAAGGAACTCAATCGGAGAAAGGAGGGACTCCAGTTAGGGATATGCAGCAATAAAATCTTTGCTTATGGAACTAAGATATTAATCTCGTTTGGAATTTCAACTTTTGCCAATTTACAAATGTCGCAGTCTCTCATCCCGAGTAGGATTATTTTAGAATTTTTTTAGACTCAATGTGATAGTCATCAAACTTTCTTTGTTCTCCTTGAACAGGATAAATGGAGAAATATGTGTATTTACACTGCTGGACAAGGTTCTAAAGATAAATCTATAGTTGTTCGTTCAAGACCAATGGAAATAGATGCATTTGTGCCTTCCCCCATTCAAAGTCTTCCGCCTATTACTTCAGCATTCGAGAATGAAGCCATTGAGGATTCTCCCAAAATCCCACAAGAAGGCTTGAATGCTCCAAAGTATGTGGGTCATTTTAGTTTCTTGTATTACTTGTATGCTTAACTACTTTATTGTGTGTTTTTTTTGAAACTGTTTAATAATTTTTTTTTATAACTGACTACTTTATTGTTGAATTTATCAAGGCTAACCAACTGTATGCATGTTAACTATTTAAAAAGTACCTCCAGGGAACAATTTTTTTAAAACAAGCTTGTTAGTAACGTTTTTCTTCTTCTTTCTAGGTGAGGGGGGAGCAAGGAATTAGTTATAATTTTGAAAGGAGATGTGAAGGAAATTTCTTCTCTACTCCTGATCACCCTCACCTCTTCCTCCCTACACCTCCCCAAGAAAAGGGTATGAAGGATTTAGCAGATTTCTTAGGAAAAGTGTAAAGTTTTTGCTCATCCCAGTGTCCGATTTGGACTGTAAATCCCCTCCCCGTCATCCTTTGGGTGATGGATTTTTTTGTGATATTTGAAATACCTTCATTAAAAAAAGGATAAGGAGAGAAAGGAAGTCAACTGAAAGGAAAGAGGAAAGAGCTGAAAATGCATTTGTTCTTGTATGACAGTACTGGGTGATCTTTCATTATCTAGAAGTTAAATCTATTTAATAGGACCTTTTGCAAAGCTGTTGTACAGTCTGCTATTTGCATTAGTTTCTTGTATTTTAAGAAGTGGATGTCTGGATCTTTT
>JAJOOS010024095.1:0-11716 GCA_029582725.1 Solanum chiquidenum
TCCTTATCCTTCGGTCCAATAAATTCGATGGTGAATTGCCTCAAGAACTTTGTCACCTCAAAGATCTTCAGATCTTAGACCTTGCAAACAATACATTTGTTGGAATCATACCAAGGTGTATTGGCAATTTGAGTGCGATGGTCAAAGAAAAAAAGGAATTGGAATATGATGAAGACTTAAATTATTCTTATTATATCGGAGTTTTGATAGAGAGTGCAATGGTGACGACTAAAGGCAACATGTACCCATATGACACCATTTTGGCGTTGTTTACAAGTATGGATATGTATAGCAATAATCTTTCTGGAGATATTCCTATAAGTGTAACACGTCTTGCAGGATTAAGATCATTTAATCTTTCTAAAAATAACCTAACTGGTAGGATTCCAATTTGTCAGGAATGATACCATTGAGCACTCAACTTCAAAGCTTTGATCCCACGAGTTTTCAAGGAAACAAGCTGTGTGGGCTCCCGCTCTTGGTGAACTGTAGTTCAGATGGTAATATTCCAAATCACAAGTATGAAGATGATGAGAGAGACAAAGATGAAGTGGATTGGTTTTACATTTCAATGGCTATAGGATTTTCACTTAGCTTTTGGGGTGTTTGTGGTTCATTGCTTTTCAAGAGATCATGTAGACATGCTTATTTTCGTTTTCTAGACCGTAGCTGGGAAATGTTACTTGCAAAGTTACCAATATGTTGAGGGATATGGTTTAGGATATTTCTATCATCAAAAGTTAGTTTATGTGCTTACATTTCTCATGCTATCAATCATGTTGTTTCATTTTGTATTCAAATATGTAGACTTTTATGTCTTAATAACTTCCTCAAATGAATGTTTCTTAAGATGTTCAAACAATGTTGTTTCTTTCATAGTTTCAATTTTCTTCTTTCAATCACAGAGTTGTGAGACATTGCTTTTAGTAATATATTAATATATTATGTTCAATATTATCTAGAAAATAAAACTTTAATTGTTGGTATGATTAAAAATACGAATTTAAACAAAATAAATGTAAATTAAATAAGGTGGGCATGAGTGTTAAATGTTCATATTATCAAAAAAAAATTAAAAAATAAGGGAGACTGACGATCCACGTATATGATCTCATTTACTAGAATAGTACTTCTCACTCAGTATTCAACCTAAGTTCTAATTGATTCCTATGAATTCAATCGTTACTTATTATGCCTTAGCAAAATGAGACTTTTCTTCGAATAATCTACTCATTTATTATCATGATATATACGTGGTCGTTATGAAGTTTTTGTGATGAATACGTGCTTCAATGTTGTGAATCTTGACTTGGTGGTTACCTAACATTGTCTAAGAGTTGATTATTATGTTAACGGAATGTATCTAGTGTGATTCACATGAATCTGAGATACCAAATACATAGGAGAGTGGCGAGCTAGATGAAAAGGAGGCAAGCAAGATTTGTTTATGTATCTCAAATACATGTGAATCCATTTGGATACCATGTATCTAGAACAAATTACACCTAATTTTTACCCAGAGAAACATGTATCTAAATGTATCCGGATGCACTATAATCTGATAAGATTTGTAACATTACAAACTAGAATATATCTAAGTAATTAATTCCTAAACTAGTGAGATTTATGCAAATTTATCAAAAATTAATAAAACATAAAATGAAGATAAAGGAAGCCATAACTAGTCAAATAAGGAACAAAATTTCCATTCTAACAAGTCAATTGTGCGTGAAAGAAGGGCAACTTGGAAACTTATGAGAGGGATCGATGTGCTAAGAAACTACGTAGAAAAACTGTACCTTGGATTATTAATGAAATATTTTCCAATAGATACAAAAATCGAATTACTTTATTATTACTATATAGAAGAGTCTAGGATACAGGTCTTCGTTAATATGTTTGCTTCCTCGACAATGCTAATTTGGCCATTTAAAGAAGCGGCTAGAAGTAGACATTTCTTTGTTCACGTGTTTACTCCTAGCTGAGGGTATTTATGGAGTTTCTGTGTTCTTTTGTTTTAATTTGTTTGTCTTACTTTTCTTTTTTAGTCTGTTATATATTTGAAAATTGCGTAAAAATATTATAAATCACAATAATTAATATCTTAAAATATTTAAAAGATAGAAAAAAATTCAAGTGACTGTAGAAATTCTATCAATGCCACATAAAATATAACTTGAAGTTGAATTCTGAATGTTTTCGAGATTCAAAAAGCCCATCTTCAAATAAATTGTTTTCACAAATTTTTACTCCAAACCAGTCACATTTTCAATTCATATTCAAACATGACTTCAATTTTCATAATCTTTTCGTGAAAGAAGATACTATTCTATTATATTTAATTATATACTTGTCACAACCCAAAAATGGACGTGATGACACTCGTCTTATTCCACCAAGACAAGTCAGCCTAAAACTCAACCATTACAATAAAATGCGGAAATTTTATAATCAATTCAAATTGCCCCTAAAATCTGGTTGTCACGTGTACAAGCCTCTAAAGTATTACAATTGATTCAAAAGAAAAACACAAGTCTCAAATGACATTGATTCTAGAATAGAACAAGATCATAATTAAGGAGAAAGAAGGTCCGCTGAAATGACAAGCAACTATATATACCTCACAAACCTCCACAAGAAGCCTCAAACAAGGAGAAGAAAAAAATCGCAAAGGTCCGGGCTAGTAACCTAAAAAAAAAATGTAGTAGCAAGGGGTGAGTACCAAACCACACGGTACTCAGCAAGTAAACTTCTAAACACATGCTAAGGAAATAGAATATTATAAATCACAATAATTAATATCTTAAAATATTTAAAAGACAGATAAAAATTCAAGTGACTCTAGAAATTCTATCAATGCCACATAAAATGTAACTTGAAGTTGAATTCTGAATATTTTCGAGATTCAAAAAGCCCATCTTCAAATAAATTGTTTTCACAAATTTTTACTCCAAATCAGTCACATTTTCTGTTCATATTCAAACATGACTTCAATTTTCATAATCTTTTCGTGAAAGAAGATACTATGCTATTATATTTAATTGTATACTTTTCTTTTTAATTCTTTTAAACCCTTATTTTGTAATTCTTAATTTTTCGATATCATTTTTTATAATCAACATTACTTTGTCCTTTTACAGCGAATAAAGGCAATTCTTTTGGGAATAACTGATAGGATACCTTTTATATTTAATATATTTAGTTTAAAAGAAAAGAAAAATCTTCAAAATCAACAACTCTTCAAGTCAAGAAGTCAACATCTTGACTACAATTTTTGATAGATACTTCATAATTTCTTTTCTTTCAAATTTGTCAATCTGTTTCACTTTGTTTTACTTTCTTTTAATTCATTTCTAAAAAAAAAACAATAATCTTTATTTACAACTTTTGAATTTTATTTTTCACATGATATATGTTTAAGATCATAAGATTAAAGAGTATTTTGCTTCATTATATATATTTTTTAATCACAATATTTAAAAATCCTTCTTTACTTTCTTAAACTCATACCAAGTCTACTACAACTTTCAACAACTATTTTCTTTGTTTCAATTTATGTGTCACTCTGTCTTTTAAATCATCTACATATCTTTAATTTAAATTTATAAAATTCAAAAATCTTCTTTACTTTTTTAAACTTCATGTTATATGTACATATTGACTGGCCTAGCGAAAAATATACGCAACTTGCTAGATACTTGACACACATACTTTTCTTTCCTAGTTTGAAAAATTGCATACTATCAAAGTAGTGTTAGCAATGACACTATAGATTCTTCTATTGTTTATTATTTTGAAAAACACCAAGTTTGGAAAAAAAAATTATGGTCTATGAAGAAATTGTCTATATCATGTGATATGTGAAAAGATTACATTAAATAAAAGGTATTTATTATTTTTGTTGATTAATGAATTTTTATAAATTAAATGTATTTGAAAGTTGTAATAACTAACATTTACTTATACATATAGATATGCAATGGGAAAATGCTCAAATATACCATCGAATTTTGAGAAAATGTTTATTCATTCTATTCTTTAAAAGTTTGGCTCATTTATGTCATTTTCTTTTGAGAAAAGGCTCATCCATGCCATTATTTGTTAACTGAAATGGCATAGATGAGCCAAACTTTTAACGAATGACATAGATAAGCCTTTTCTCAAAGTTCGAAGGTATATTTGACTATTTTTCCTTTTAAAAATAATTTAATTAATGACATGGCCGAATTATAATTGACCACGTGTAAAAAATGTTTTGCAGACACGAAAATATTTTTAGTTCACAAATAATGGCACGGATTGTTGACCATATCAGATATGATTTCAAATATCTGATATGATTCTAAAAGATCCTAGACAATATTCTACTTTAAGTTTAACTATGCATAATTGATCACGCCATCGATATTGTGCAAGATATGATCTGATATTGGATCTTTGTATATAAATAATAGATAGTTTATCAATTGTAAAGCATAGAAATACAAAATATTTTTCATCTCTTTTTAGTTCCTGATTTATCAATTGTTATCATGGTATCAAGAGCGTAATTTTTTTTTTCCAGAAACTGCTTTACTTTTTGCTCTTTATTGTTGTTTGATTTCTATCATCGGATATCTCTTGTCTTTCTAGTAGAGTCGCATTCTCACGACATTTTGTCTATCAAAGTGTTACAGCTACAGGGGTCGCGAGGGTAGGGAGTGAACCTACCGATACAACAAATGAAAAGATTGAGCTTCAAGAAAAGACAACTAATTCAAAGGCTTTTGTTGTTGCGTCGCAAGTCGCTTCTGGAAAGAACTTGGACAGTCTAATATAGTTGATAAAGCAGGGGTAACGGTTGATGTTGGAGCTCAAATTGGTTATCTAGGAGCCTCTCTAATTAGGCCTCATGTTGCTCCTAAGTTGAATATGGTTAACTCTCATGCTCTACCGATTGTTTAAATCTCTCAAGTTGCTCCGACAAATAATTTGATCACTTCTAGCGGGCAAAAGGGTGTTACAAGTGAGAGTCGATTGCCCGACCAAGTGGAAGAAGAGGATGAACATGTCACAACTCATAGAAAATTGTGCCCCGAAGCACCAATTTTTGTGCCTAAGGGTAGTGGCATTACCAATGATTAATCCCCATTACATATAGGGCAACAATTGGTTTTAACAGGCACTAATGTTCAAAAAATTTCAGTTGGTGACAAAGAGCTTCTTGATGCGTTGACGAGTTCTAATGTTAAAAAGTTGAGTTCTCTTACGCCTATTAACACAAACAAACAACTACAAGATGTTGGTAGTAGTTCTTTCTCCACAAGTAGATTTGCTAACCTACAAGATGAGGACACCTTTGAGGAAAGTGAAGAAGAAGATATGTTGAATTATTGTTTTGCAAATGCAGCTAGGGATGCATATATTTCTCCTAGGCAACAACGCAACAACAAAAAGAAGCATAGAAGAAACAATTGTTGGGATGGTAAGATGACTAAGGAGTTTGTTCCAGGGCACCTACCGATGCGACTGGCAAAACAAAATTATATGACAGTGTCTACAACTTTAACAAGATCCAATAAATCTAAGAAGAATTGATGAACTATCAAGTATTGTTAGACAAATTTGAAGAGAAAGACAAGAGAAAAACACTCCATTAGAAGGGCAGTCTATCTTTTTTAGTTCATATTTTTGTAAAATGAAGTTTGAGTTTAATTACTCAAATCTCATCATGACTTTTATACTTTTGTACTACCTAAGCATCATCATTTGTAATATCATCATAGAGTGTATTATATACTCTATGATGATCATAGAATACTTATTTCTCTCTAGCTTTTATTTTCTTCATGTGGGTTAATTAGTAGAGGTTTCGTACCTCATTAAAATTGGTAAGGTAAGGTCTAGCCCCACTTGCTTGTACTTATCTCTGTTGAGGTTTTCTTTTAATTATATTATTAATAAAAGGCCACTAGACAGTGCCTAGTGGTATAATTTCAATAAAAAAAAATCAAATTACAAAGAAGAATAAAAAATACAAAAAAATGTAACAAAAGAAAACTTATACAATAAACAAATAAATTAACCAAAAAAATGGACTTTTTCTAATTGGACCCCCCAAAAATGAATGGCTTCTTATTAACAACCCTACATGATTTCCTCACTTCTCCTTGTCCATCAATTAATACTTCAACTATACCCAATTTCACCATGGCCTTACCAAACTTAGTGTAAAAATCAAGATCATTAACAATAATATCCTCAATATATCCTTTGTCAATTCATCCAATGCTATTTGTTGATCAATTTGAAGAACCCCATTTCCCTTTTTAATTTCTTGAAAATATGAGTTATCTACCAAAGATGGAGTCTTCACATCAAGAGGATAAGTGTTGTCAAATATTAATGAAATTCTAGGACATTTATCCTTTAATTCAGCCAATAGCCATTGGCTCATGCTTGGATCAGGACCACCAGTATTATTGAAGTTGTATATTCTATCTTTGAAGAGTGAGCAACGAGCAATTCCAACAGTGTGGCCACCTAGAATCGGAAATAAACAAGTAGTTAACGGTCAATGAAATGAGATGAAAATCGTCAGAGTTCAAATTTTAGTACGTGATTTCTTTTAATCTGTCTAAGTTTTGGTGGTCAAAGTTATTCAGTGACCATGCTGGTTAATGGTTACGAGGTAGCATGTACTCATCATAGGGTATATTCAACGAACAAATTTATGGATTCAACAAAACTCAATATATAATTTTGTCTTGAATGTTGTATTTATGTTGAAAGATTTATTTAATATTATAATTAATCTTATCTAAACCGCGGTAACCAAAAAGATTATGGCTTAAAACCCTTAAATTTAAAATCATGGCTCTACCTTTGAATTTTTAGTAAAATAGTATATATATACTCTAGGTGCATGCAACTCGCAAGCTAGTTTGAGTACCATTTTCATAAAAAGAAAATCTAGAATAATATAAAGGTTGTAAAATAAAAAGGTTAAAAAGGATAGCATCCAAAGGTATATCCTAATGGCAATATAATGAGAGTTGAACCATAGATCGACTGTTGTTCAAATCTTACTAAAAGTAAAAAAGAAAATGTGGTAGGTAATTTCTTTGATTGTATATTCACCGTGGTGGGAGATAGTATGTACATGATAAAGTAGTCAAGGTGCACACATGCTACTGGACATCATCCCAATAAAATGAAGGATTGTAAAAATGTGAAATTACCTAGAAGATAAACCATGTCATATTGAGTAAGATTTTTGCTTGCAAAGAGTTTGATGGAATCAGAAACTGAAATTGTAGCCGCAGGAAGATTCACGTTTGAAGCTAAGGAAACATGTCCATCCCTTCGTCCTGTTTCTACATCATACCAGTTTCCTCCAGCCTATGACATTTTATAATCAAAACCAACACAAATTAGGTGCATGTATATGTCAAAAATAATATAATTTAAACGTCTCATCGTATTATAGTCACACAAATATTATAGCATATTTAAGACTACAAGTTTTCAGATTCTTCAGTTTTTCCTTAACTCCATGGCCAATCAATAAGTTATGGAGAAAAATGTTACTCATTACTCGTTAGTTGATTGTGCACGGAGCTTAAGAAACAAAATGAGACTTTTGAATTTTGTGGATTTAAAATGTGTGTCATCCACAGTTAAATCTTGTGATCTTAAACTTGTCATATAGAATATTAAAACTAAAAAACTTACTAAATATATAAAACAACACTCTTTTTGAGACGGATTAAAAAAGAAATATATACCATCAATGCTACCATTGAAGAAATAGAAAATTACTAATTAATCTCACCCATATTATAAACGAATGTTTTACCTGATCCATTTCAAATCTAGTCAAAGGGCTTCGCGCCTTGTTGAGAACTATAGTCCTAAATAAAAACAAGTGGCCCCAATCCCTTCTCAACCTAGGTCAAAGGTCTTCTCACTTTTTATTTTTGGAATAGAATTAAGTTTGTTACGATTAGCAAATCAGCCTCACATCATATATCGATAGCAATCAGAGGACTTAATTATAGAGTAACATAGAAAATCTCAAATGATATATGGAAGTGATAATGATGCAATAAAATGTAAAATTTACCAAGACAACAGCATCTCTAGTTGCCATAGAAATAATGTCAGCACAAGAAACTATGCCTTGACATTCTGCTTCTAAAGCTTCTTTAATAGCATCAATGAGTTTATATCCCCTAACACTTTTATTTGGGGTTGCCTCTTTCTCACTGGTGAGTCCATCCAATAGAATAGATGCATCACAACCCTATTCATGATGAACATATAGCAAAAATATTAGTCCAATATTCAAAATGTACCACAAACATATCATAAAGAGCATTCTTTTTATTTAATACCAAAATTTTATGGAATTGGTTCATGAGAAAAATAAGAAAAGTCAAAAGGAAATTATCATAAATTTTTTATTTTACCCTTTATTACATGATTTTATAGGCACAAAAATAGAGAAAAGGCTTAAAATAATTCCTTATCTTTGAGTTCAGACTGAATGTTGTCTTTATTTTTTTTACATGGAACACTAGTAATACATCATGTTTATAGTATTGGCGCAGTTCTAGTCCGCCCTCAAGCTTGTCTTTACTTTTTGAGATCGAAAGGCTCATTATGTAAGGTTTCATGTGCAACAGTACAAATAAAGGTAGATTCTTGATTTAATTAGCTACAAAGATGTTTGGACTAAAAAAGATAGAATTTAGCAATGGACAAGTTTTATAGCTAAACAACAAAATCTATCGCTACTCTTATTCTACAATCGATTTATGTTAGCTACAAGTGAATTAGTGACCAAGTTCGCAGCTAAATCCAATTTTTTTAATAGAACACTTTTTCTCTCATCTTCTCTTATGGAGTTATTGTTTCTACTGAATATAGAGGAATAAATCTGAACATTCCATACACTAAATTGTAGACAAACTAATGTTAAAAAATAGACGAAAGTTTCAGAGGATCAAAAGTGCATCAATATTACAAACATGAGGGACAATTAGTGTTCCATATGAAAAAATAAGAATGACTTGAAGTCTTAACCCAAGGATAAAGGTCTATTTTGGGCTTTTCTCCTCAAAAATAATTGTATGTTTCAAACCACGCATTCCAATAGCCTCTCCTTTATTAAATTTCCGTATCAAATCAAATAATTTCACATAAAATAAAATGGAAAGAGTAGTAAATATAGCGGTTCGCCATATTCATGATAAAAAATTATGTATCCGCCTCTGCTACCGAATTTGACACTAAAGATAAAAGAAGTAGAAAATGCAAGAGTTGTATATGTAAGTTTCTTACCTTAACAAAGCAATCATGGAATTGCATACGTAGAAGAGCAGCTGCAATATCCTTTCCCTTCTTTTCAAAATGCCATGTTTCTACAACATTTGGACAACACCTTCAACATTTGTCACCCCACATTTATCTTTGTAGAATTCAACTCTAAGTTCCCCATAGCATTTTCCACAAAATAACACAAAAAATAATACCACCGCAAGAGCCAATGCTTTAGACATTTTAATTTGACAAATATAATGTGGTTGAAAGAAACACATTTTTTATCCAATTTATAGTATTTTGCTAAGGTTATTAAGATGATAATGAAGTATGGCATGTAAAATGTGTATGCTTTGCACGACCATTTCTTAGGGATTGTGTTGTGACAATAACGTGCCTTCAAGTTCTTGAAGTGTATTTATATTATATACTATAGTCAAAGCATGTGGCTTAAAAATAGTGTTAATTAATAGTATCAAAGATCACAAGAAGATTCATATAGAGGGCCAAGATATTCTCCCATTGGTACAAAATATGAAAAAGTAAACAAACGATGTTAAAGAGTTTTTGCAACATCTATTATATTACGTAAGATATAATTCTAAGCATGTATAAACGTGATAATTTTCTACCTAAGGGTGTTTGGATCGATGAACCCACTCAGCTATATATGCTCCCATGCTAATTACTTGGAAAAAAACATGTAATCTTGTATTTCCTTTATTTCAATTTGTCTGTCTTACTTTCTTTTTTAGCCAATTACAATTAGTTACGAAAATCTAATATCAATTTGCAATATAAATAAATAATAACAATGGTAATAAGTAGTTATTCTTTAATTGAATATTTACATATCTTACAATATCTTTACTGCGAGCATGCATTTTCAAATGAGATGATCGAAAAGATGAAGTAACATTGTTCCTTTATGGGGTTGGGTAGATAAAATTATAGTTGATGTTATAATTAATAGGCTTTTTTTTTTATAAAATATAAAATTTTGAGATGAGTTTAAATTTTATAAAAGAACTTAACAAGTATATTTTGGCTCAAAAACAACTTCTTCTTTTTTAGATTTGAAGTGTTTTGCCAAAAGAATTTTCCAAATCTTGACAAATTTTATGATCAAATAAATTTTGCCAAAAATATGCCCAAAAAATACTGGCAATATCTCTAGTCAAACGGATCTTTATTGCCATTCTAGAAATTAATTTATCTTAGAATGTAGACTACAACTTCTCATAACATATCTCAAGGTGTGTTTGGTATGGTTCATTCTTTTCATGTTTGATTGATAAAATGTTGAGAAAAATAATTTTTATAAGTGATATTGTTATCTCCTGTATTCAGATTAACAAACCAGAAATAATAAAAGATGAAAAGAAAAACACAAAGAACTATCCGAGTCCACAGAACCCACTGTGTGTCCTTAAGAAATTTAATCCCCTCAAGTACCCGAGGTTGCAGATTAATTCCTCCTAAGATAAAATGGATTAACCATTAAAGAAGTAGCGGTACCTCAAACTTCGATAATTTCAACGAACTCAAAATGACAGCAATGAATCACACACAGACACGATCGATCGATTTTATTTTGTAAGAAATGTATGCAAAAGAAGGGAAGAATTTGATGCAGAAAAATGAGAGAAAACCTCTCTATTTATAGCCAACAAAGGGTAAAGGTCACAACCTCTTGGAAAGAAGACAACCTTTCAGAAAGGTCACAACACTTTCAAAAAGGCATAACCTTTCAAATGGTCACAACCCTTTAGAAAGGACACAACCTTTCATAAAGGTCACAACCCTTCGGCATAGTCACAACTCTTCAGGAGAGTCACAACCCTTCATTTCCTGTTCACACCTTTAAAACCCAACAATCCCCCACATGAATAGGGCATGGCTATTGTTAAAACATATGCATGAAAAACTACGTGATTCGTAATTAAGGATTGATTGCCTCTGGATAAGTGGGTTTCCCTTTGAACTTTCCATAGTGAACATATATCGGATATACTCGGTCAATCGGTAGATTTAATATCTTTGAACCGTCGAGCTTTGGTGTATACCTAGACAACATAAGTCACACAATCAACCCTTGAACTATTTTTGGTTCTCATTGTTTTGTTCGTTTCAGCCATGAACACGTCTTGGTTTATAAGTGCGTAGAGAACTGGCCTTACCAGATTCTCCTTGAAGCGGCTTACACTTCACACTTACATAGGTGATTTCTAAATGTGTTATCCCATAGATACACCATTTGATATACCCTGTATCAAACTTAGAAATCATTAAAAAGTCCTAATGTCTTTATCCTTGTTACTGAACATTGTCTTATCATGAGAATGGACCATAAAAAATATTTTGACAATGTTGAACCGTCATCAATGACTTTGTTTGATCTCCTTGAACCTAG
>JAJOOS010024096.1:0-13251 GCA_029582725.1 Solanum chiquidenum
ATTCAG
Organism: Solanum chiquidenum; assembly: GCA_029582725.1. Classification (NCBI taxonomy): domain Eukaryota; kingdom Viridiplantae; phylum Streptophyta; class Magnoliopsida; order Solanales; family Solanaceae; genus Solanum; species Solanum chiquidenum. Next base: position 7 of record JAJOOS010024096.1, read on the forward strand.
ATTTATTAGGAACAAATAGATGTGTTGTTTTATTTAGTAGATTTTATCTTTTTTAAGGACTCTTGTAATTTCAGAATCAATAACTTTAATACAGAGAAAATTCCCACACTTTGTAGATTCTCTTCTTTTCGTTGTTGCAAAATTATTTTTCTATTATTTGGTATGGAGTGCCAAGAAGTCATGTTGCAGCCCTGGAGGATGCAATGTAATTATATGCCTTGGGGTCAGCCAAAGATTTTGTATCCGAGCAGAAAGTTTTATTATTATTATTATTGGAGTACTATTGCAGCAACAAAAGATGGCTTCTGAATATTTTGTTCTCGCCGCTAATTTGCGCTTCGATGGTCATTACGACCATTGGAGCATGTTGATGGAAAACTTCCTTAAGTCCAAAGAATTTTGGTCAGTTGTAAGTATTGGCGTGCAAGTGCCAGTAACTGGTACTAACTTGTCGGAAGCACAAAAGGAAGAGTTGGAAAATCTAAGGTTAAAGGATCTCAAAGTGAAGAATTACCTTTTTCAGGCTATTGATCGCTCAATACTTGAAAACATTCTTTGCAAGGTTACTTTTAAACAAATATGAGATTCCATGAAGAATAAAAAGTATCAAGGAGAAGTGAAGGCAAAGTGAGTGCAGCTTCAAGCACACTGTGGTGAGTTCGAGGCTCTACATATGCAAGTTGGTGAATCGATAACAACTTATTTCTCTAGGACGTTGACTATCGCAAATAAAATGCGAACTCATGGCGAAAGACTAGAGGATGTTACCATTATTGAGAAAATACTTCGCTCAATGACGGCAAAGTTTAACTATATAGTTTGCTCAATTGAAGAATTCAAAGATATTGATACTCTTTCTATTGACGAGTTGCAAGGCTCTTTGTTGGTTCATGAGCAGAAAATAAATTTGCAAGACAAGGATGAAGTAACATTGAAGGTTTGAAGGTAGTGTCGTCTTCTAAAGGAACATATCAAGTGAAAGTCAAATGAAAGGGAAAAGATTGGCACCATAAAAAGGAGAAGAGCAGTTCTCGCGATTCTCTGGAAAAGGAAAAGATACGAGATAAGTCTCAAGCTGAATGTTATCGATGCCATCGATTTGGATACTTTCGATTTGAGTGTCGTACCAATTTATAGGAATCGTGGCGGCAGATCTAACTTTGCAGAGACAAAGGAATATGGGGAAACTAAGGAGGAAGAAGAATAAGAGGTTTCACTTTTGATGGCATATACTTCCAACTCGAAAGTTTCCACTGATTTATGCTATCTCGACACCGTCTATAGTACTCACATGTGTGGGCAAAGAAAGGCATTCTCATAGTTGGATGAAAGTTTTCAGTGGTATTTGCCATGGGTAAAGGGAAGGTGCAAGTCTCAACCAAACAACTCGATTCATACCATAGGTGAGATGTTTTATGTACCTTCAATGAAGATAAATTTATTAAGTGTTGGGAAGCTTCAAGAAAAAGGATATGAACTTAATATCAAAGGTGGAGTTTATGAGATACGAGATCCTCATTTGGGGTTAATCTCTCAGATTAGCATGTCGTCAAATCAACATGTCGTCAAATCGATTGTTCCCTTTATATCTTCACAACACAAAATCTTATCTTTTATGTAAAAGTGAAAGAAGATGCCTGGAAGTGTCATTTTTGTTATAGGTATTTAAATTTTTTGAGCTTGAAGTTCTTAAAACAAAAATAATTGGTGTTGGGTCTTTCAAAGCTTGAATCTCCAAATGAAGTATATGAAGAGTGTGTTGTTAGCAAGTAACACCGTGAACCATTTCCAACACGAAAGTCTTGGAGAGCAAAGAAGGTGTTGGAGTTGATGCACTTAGATATCTATAGTCCGATAATTCCTACATCTAATGGAGGTAAACGCTATTACATTAGCTTCATTGATGATTATAGCAGAAATACTTGGGTCTGTTTCTTGAGAGAAAAATCTGAAGCATTTGAAATTTTTAAGAAGTTTAAAGTGCTTGTTGAAAATGAATTGGGTTGTAAAATTAAATATTTGTGAACTGATCGAGGTGGCGAATACAACTCACTAGAATTTGTAGAATTTTTTGAGAAACATGAAATTAAACGGCACCTTACTTCAACCTACACACCTCAACATAATGGTGTGTGTGAAAGGAAAAATTGAACTATTCTTGATATGGTGCGTAGTCTTTTGAAGAGAAGTGGCTTGCCAAGTGATTTTTGGACAGAAGCAGTTCATTGGAGAATTCATATATTGAATAGATGTTTTACCAACTCTATTCGAAGTATGACACCTCATGAAGCTTAGAGTAGACACAAATCAAATGTTGAGTATTTTTGAACTTTTTGGTGTATAGCAGATGCATGCATCCCAGATGCCTTGAGGAAGAAGTTGGATGATAAAGGTCAAAAATGCAGTTTCCTTGGTATTGATGACAAATCAAAAGTGTATCACTTATTTAATCCTATTACCAATAAAATTGTTATTAGCGAAGATGTTATATTTGATGAAGAACCAATTGGGAATTGGAGCGATAATAGTTCGTTTCAACATACTTTATTTTCTGTAGAAGAAGAAGAACCAGAACAACCTTTGAAGATCAATTCATAAGAAAGTATAACAGTACAAGACACTGGAAGGGTTGAACATTTATATGGTGATACTCAATTCAACAATGAATGTCATCAGTGTAGCAGAGGTGCACCGAGTTGGATGCAAAATTATGAGGTATATGTAATCAGTAAATCTGGAAATGCAGTCAATCATATTTCTTTATTTTCATGTTGTGATCCTATATCATTTGTCAATGCCGTCAAATATCCAAAGTGGAAGCAAGCCATGGATGAGGAGATTAGATTGATTGAAAAAAAAAAGATACTTGGAAATTGACAAACTTTCCAGAAAATCAGAAAACCATCAATGTCAAATGGGTTTACCAAACAAAGTTAAAGGGAAACGGAGAGGTCGACAAGTTCAAAGCTCACTTAGTAGCAAAAGTCTATAAGCAAGAATATGGTGTTGACTATGAAGAGGTGTTTGCTCCTGTTTCTCGATTAGATACCATAAGATTGGTGATTGTTTTGTCTGCTCAAAATGCTTGGAAAATATTTCTTGGACGTGAAGTTTGCCTTCCTACATGGTGAACTACAAGAAAAGGTATTTATCGAACAACCTTCTGGCTATGTGAAATTAGGTGCTGAGAGTAAAGTGCTTAGATTGAAAAACGCACTGTATGGACTAAAATAAGCTCTAAGAGCTTGGTATAGTCGTATAGATACCTATTTTTCAAAGGAGGGATTTCGAAAGTGTCCATATGAACATACTCTTTATATAAAAAGGAAGGATGTAGAGGTCTTAATGGTGTGTTTATAAGTGATGTGGCTATGATTGAGAATTTTAATAAGTTCATAATGATTGAGTTCGACATGTCGAATTGGGTATGATGCATTATATTCTTGGTCTAGAAGTAAATCAATCTGCTGATGGTATTTTTTTTTATCAAAAGAAATATGTGCGAGATATTTTGGACAAATTCTAGATGAAAAACAACACCACTATGAGCATACCGATGGAGAAGGGTCTAAAGCTTTTCAAAGAACCTGAAGGGAGAAAAGTGGACAACACTTTATACAAGCAAATTGTTGGAAGCTTGATGTACTTGATGGAAACATGGCCTGATGCTATGCACGTTGTAAGTCTCATTAGCAGATTCATGGAGAGTCCAAAAGAAATGCATCTACAAGCTGTCAAGAGGATCCTGCGGTACCTGAATGGTGCCCGTGACTTTGAGTTTTTTTATCAAATGAGAATATCAGGAGATTTGGTTGGTTACACTGACAGTGACTGTGTTGGAAATCTTGAAGACAGGAAAAGCACATCAGGATATGTTTTTATGTTGGGCTCTGGAGTTTTTTCTTGGTCTTCAAAGAAGCAACCTATTGTTACTTTGTCGACTACCAAGACAGAATATATAGCTGCAACATCATGTGCTTGTCAAGTTATTTGGCTGAGGAATATTCTTAAAGAACTTCATTTTAAGTAGGAAAGATCAACGCCAATTTATTGTGATAAGACTTCTGTCATGACTCGAGTCTACACCCTGGACGTGACCGGCACTCGAGAACCATTGTTGGTCCCAAGCACTCATCCTGGCTGACTATAAGTGGAAGACTAATTCAAGCATACAAAAGCTTAGAACTGAAATAAATTCAATAACTCAAATACTAACTTTAAAATAATCTGAACAATACTCAATAGATGAACTCAGAGTTTGTAAAAACAACTCAAAGAAGATACATATTGAAACTACTCAACTTTTGCCTATTTATGAAGCCTCTACTGTTACAGAAAGATATCGGGACAAAACCCACAACATCTCAAAACCAACTAAAGGTAAAGGTGAAGTCCTCCAGAATATAAGAAGGCTCACCAAAGCTGACTAGAAATGCAAGTGGTATCAACGAAGCTTCTGTTGATCACCCTGAATACCTGTATCTGCATCATAAGATGATGCAGGCCAAATGTCGTCAGTACATTGAATGTACGAGTAGGTAAGGGAAATTCTAAAGCATAAACATAAGAGTGAACTAATGGAAAAGAAACATATATACTTACCTCTTCTCCACTCACTCAAATCAACTCAACTCAACTCAATGAAATATAGTTCAACTCAACTCAGTGAAATAGGGCTCAACTCAACAATAAGATACTCAACTCTGTGAAACATAGTTCAACTCAACTCAGAGAAATAGGGCTCAATTCAACAATAAGATACTCAACTCTAACTCAAGATACAAGATACTCAACTCAAGATAAAAGCAATAATAGAGGATGCAATATCTGAAAAGTTGTTAAAACAATAGATAATAACTCAGTTGTATGCAAAGATACAATAATAACTCAATTGTATGAAAATGCAATAATAACTCAATTGTATGAAAATGCAATAATAACTCTTATTTGAATGTAAAGACCCAAAATAACTCTGTTTGGGAGATTCTCTAACAGACCACCATCGCTATGAGCTATGTGATGATACAACGTCTAGCCCACACTGCCAGAACTGTCCTATACTTTGCCGGGGTATAGAACCTACTAACTAAGTGGATCCACTAGTCTATGCTAATAAATAATAAGGAATCATCCAAAAAGTATGACACTTTCTACCCACGTTGGCTACATGGTTTATGGGGGTTGTGAGTTGTTAGAAATTTCCCCCATATCGGTGCTCAATACTACTCCCAAAATATAACTTAGCTCATTATTTTTTTTTATAAAAACATCTCCTCTTCCTCATTCTTTGAGATTATTACTCGAAAGGTTTCTCTTAAAAGAGATAGTACTCAAAACTGCTTATGAACTCTTTTGGAAATCAGTGTTTCCTTTCATCTTAAATGTAAAAACATTTACACTTGGGAATACTTAGTTCCCTTGTATCATTTTAAAAAAAATGAACCCAGCTCTACTCTTCCTCAACTCAGTGCTCAAGTCTGTAAAATAAGTTTTAAAACAATTTGTAAAAAGACTTCTTAAAATAAGGTTCATGCTGAATTATACGTGAACGACTCAATTCAAGGTTTTCAATAACCATGCATAGAACTCAATACTTGGAACTCAAGGAATTAATGATACTACTCATCTCAAGAATGTTCGACTCAGAGGGTTCATGCGGAATTATGGGCTTGAACTACTCAATTCAAGGACTTTCATGGGTAACATGTAGTAGTCCCGTGATTAGGGATATAATCCCAAAATGATTAGGAACTCAATACTCAAGACTTAGAGCTTGAAGATACTACTTCTCTCAAAGATACTCAACTTATGGAGTTCATGTGGAATTTATGGGAATGAACGATTTCACTCAAGGATCTCAATGATAATGTAGACTCATGAATACATTCACTTCATTCTCATACTCACTTACTCGAGTCTTGAGACAATTTATAAGTTATTGTAGAAGACTCCTCGAAAAGACTCAAAGGGACTTTCTCAAACTTTACTCTTAACTCTTCCTTGAATTTGAATTATGAATTAAAGGGTTATGATTCATGTATGAATGATATATAAATGATTAATGAAGGTTTAATTAGTAGGGATTAAGAAGAAAATCAAAGCTCAACTCAAATATGTTGACACCCAATTTTGGCCCTCCACAATATAAATTAATCATCGATCTTCTTAAATTCCAAATGATTTGAAATAATTGACTTTATAAAATTCAAAATATTTTCCAAGTCATTTTAAGTAATTTTGTCATTTTTATCATTTTTAAAATAATAAATATGTTTTTATGGTTATGTATATATAATTAGTATATTTTATAAATATTTGAAAATCATCACAAAAGATTTTACATTTTAGTTAAATATTTTATAAATTTACTTCAGTTTAAGTTATAGTTATAATTTTGAGTTAATTATTTTATAATCGAATTAATTATTTTGTTTCGTTAAGATTAAGAAGTTCATTAATTAATTATATTAATTCATCTTATTTAATTATTAGTCGAATTTACTAATTTAATCAATTTGACTAAGTTCTGAATTTCAATTGGCTACGATTGCAATCGCCATTTCTTAATTCAAAACCCAACCACTTTCTTATTACAATTTTAGCCACTTTTACCCCACCTTAAACACACTGGGTTAAGATCATTTGGGCCCTTTTTTAATTTCCAGCAGGCCAAGCATAGCCCAGCAGCCTACTCTTATTCCATTTTTTTTTAAAATTCCCAGCCCAACAACATATGGCCCCCCAAAAATACAATTATCCAATCAACCGAAGCCCATCCAATACTATTTCTTTCAGCAACACAATTCCAAAAAAAGAGCCAGCAACGCACACATACGTACAACAACAGCAACACATTACAACGCAATACGTACTATTTCTTATCATTAACTCTAACTTTAGAATTGTTAATTAACTTAATTAAGTTAGTTAATTAAAGTATAAGACCTTCACTTGCGTATTTAAAGCTACATGTCAATTGCCCCGTAGTGTGAAACTATTTTCTAACTTGAAGTTTAGTGTGGTCTTTTACATACCTGTTATGGTTTCCTGATGTATAAAAGTTGGCAGAAGTTTGTTTGGTAACAAATACTTAAGTTTTCTCTTTTCATTTATGTATCAAGAAACATGCATGTCTTTATTTGTCCACTTTTATCTTGAATGATATATAAAAGAATTATTGTTTGAGCTTTATAATTTGGACTAATGTTGATTATAGTTGTTAGTTATATTGTCATTAGAGTCATCCCTATATTGATTTTAGGTCATGCATGAGCTTCTTTTTTTATTTTTTATTTTTTTATAATATTTAATATTATGAGCATTGACATATGTGTTTATAACATTATTTTCCCATATTAAGTCAATGAGTCATTACTAATGTATTCTATTTATTTATGAAGCATGTAAATCTGCCTGAGTCCTCTTGTACTCCGTCTTTCTTCCCTTTGCATTTCGGGAGGGCCGTAATGGCCAATCTCTTCCCTTTACTGAGTCAATCGGGTCAGTGAAAGCCGAACATCGGCTGTATGCATGTTGTATACAATAGTATACACTGATATACAGGTCAAAGCACAAAAAAATACAGGACAGAGGCGAAACACAGGTGTTCGGAAGCAAAAATACATGGAAAGAGCTGATATACATGCTGATATACAATTGATGTATACAAAAAGGGAAATTGGGTAAAAGCCCAAAAATTGCAGCGAAATTGGCCAAAAAAGGGGGCCCAAATTCATTTCTCCTTTACCTTAAAATTATTTAATTGTCTCTATTTGTTGTTTGTTTTTCTTATCATTAACTCTAACTTTAGAATTCTTAATTAACTCAATTAGATTTCCCAAAAGATGAGTTATTTCTTTGTGTTGGTTTACTTTTAATACATTTTATTTTTTTGGTGTTCATTTATTTTATTAATCAAGTATATTGGTAATTTTTTTTTTATCTTCAATTAAGTTAAACCTTTTGTTCTTAAAAAAGATATGTTCTTTAATACTTTTCACTTAATCACATTTTACTCATTTTAAATTGTTTTAAGGTAAAGTATTTTCTCAAATAAACTTTAAAAATGCTAGTCTAAACTTTTTCAATTAATTAAAAAAATACTTACTTAGTCATTTTCTCAAAAAGGTTAGTCAAAACTTTTATTCTTCAATTAATTTAAAGTGGTTTTCATGCTTAAATTAACCAATTTGGTTTAAATTACTTTTTAAAAAATGAATCAAATAAATTCTAATTAATCTAGTTTTGTTAAAATCTTAATCTCTTGTAATTCAATTCAAATGCTTCAATTTAGGTCCCTTTTTCTTGGAAGAAAAATAAAAAAATGTTCTTTATTTAATTATTTTCTCAATATTTATCAAATATTGTAGATTATTATTTTAAATTATTTTCCTAAAAATAGTCAAAATATATTTTAACCAAGTCGTACAGTAACCACGTGTTAGCGGGCGCTTCAAATGCCTTAAAAACTTTCTTGAAGCGTAAATAAGAACCTCTTACCAATTATCTCTAAGATTTAATCTGTTAAAATCTTTTTAAATTAAGTTTTCTTAATTTCTTTAAAAAAATTAAGTGGCGACTCTTTTTAAAGTATTTTTCTCAAATTATTTTGTACTTAGAACATTTCAAAAAGTGATTTTTCTAAATATAGTAAAATTATAGCATAACAAAATAAACAAGTACGGAACGAGAACAAAGAGGGAAAATGACCAATTTATTGGAGATTTGATTGGACGAATTGCAGGTGTGCCGCGCATGCCTCTATCTATCGGGGGTCTGATTGGGCGTACTGCTGGCGTGCTGCCCCAACCTTCATTTACTGGGGTCTGATTGAGCGCACTGCTGGCGCACCACCCCAGCCCCCATTTACTGGGTGTTTGATTGGGAACACTGCTGGCGGGCCACCTCATCCCCTATTTTGAAACTTTTAAATTTTTCTTCTTCGATCTAATTCACCTTAAATTGATTGTATTCTTCCCAACTTTCTTAGGTTCATCAATCTAACTCAAGTACATGAAAATCTACTCGAAAGTACACTCACTCGCAAGATAATCATCTCAAAAACTCAACAAACTCCATTAACAAGGAATGAAGAACAAAACCTCAAGAAACTCCTCAAGAACTCAAATCATTCAACATCAAGAATGAAATTACGGATAAAAATTACATGATTGGTGTGTGGGTGAACGAACCCAAAACTATGAGAACTTACATACCTCTTACGATCGAATCCTTGACAAAAATCCGCAACAAAACTCAAAAATCTTGACGAACTCAAAAATAATAATTACCAAATGGTATTTCTAATAAATGATAATATGAAAAAAAAATATGAAAAAAGAATAAAAGAGAAAAGAAAAATAATTAATAAGAAAGAACAAAAGTAATTTATTTTATTTTCTTAAATAGGTGAAAATATAGAAAGAGAGAAAAAATATAAAAAGAAGATAAACTAACAAAAAAAATTAGAAATAATAAAATCATTACCAAATGGTATCTCTAATATAGGATAAAATAAAAAAAGAATAAAAGAGAAAATAAATATAATAAATGAGAAAGAACAAAAGAAATTAATGATAGAACAAAAAGAATAAATGAGAAAAAAGAAAGGGGGTATATATTGTAATTATCATTTTGAGAGAATGAGTATTTCTTGAATTACTTTGAATTTAGGTATAAACACGTAATTTATATTGGATTTTATGACTCATTTATGTAGTTTCCCCTTTTATAAAACACAACATACAATTCAAATTATTGTAGAGTAATTAACAAACATTACAAATTTTATCTGCAAACATAATAGAATCAAATAAAAAAATATTTAAATAGTAAAACATCAAAGTATATAAATTTCAAAAGAATAATAATAATACTACTTGTAATAAAAAATAATTCATGATTACATATTCAATCATCTAATCATGTCAAATAACTAAATCTTATAAATCTAGCAAAAGCAACTAACTATGCATATCCTCATAAACATCAATCCTGCTTCTCCATCCATCTAACTGTGTCAAATGAACAAAACTGATGAAAAACATGGGATGAAACTTCATGTAACCAGCAAAAACCCCAATGAACCCCCAACATTTTTTAACAATATAGTATCACCCACCATCATCATATCCATACCCTATAACTAATTAATAGGGCATGAACACTTACTGAATTGCCTGAAACATAAAGATGGAAATGGGGTCGGTCCAGGTGGGTGTAGGGCGGGTTGAGCTTAACTCGCAAAATTTTTAATCTACCTCGTATAACAATTTCTTATAACATGTAAAAAGTTAACATTAAATTTGAACCAACATAAAATCGTATAGACCCGCAACCTGCCCTGCTCCGCATTAATTTTTCAAAAAACTCACTTCAACCCCATTGTCATCCCTACTGAAACATCCTCAATGCCAACAACAAATGTAGGATCTTCGAAAACGAGACTCCTAATGCTTGTCAAAGATTGGCAACACAACTTCATCTTCCAAAATAACCCAACCACAACAGTAATATTTCGACCTTGAGAAAGAACAAGAAAATACTAAAATTTAAAAATAAATACAACAATAAGTAAAACCACAATATCAAATTACATACATTTATCGAAGTAGACCAGCAAACGCATTGGTTGAAGGTTAGATGAATAATTCACAAGAGTATGGACTCCATGTTCCATTATATAGTGGAAATAATCCTCAAAATTCATAGTTAAAGAGGTTCTTCGAACACAATCATAAAGATTCTGAATAGAAAAATGTAAAGTTCTTAAAGGTTCAAGAGTTACAACATCTTCAACTCTATCACTCAAAACATTTCACCAACCCCTTGCCCCTGCACCTGCCTTGATTTGGAGAGGAGTGCCCATAAGAGCCCTAACCTCAGCAAAATCATGCATCATAATCCCAAGAACCGCATAAATACAATCACATGCCACAGATGGCAAGCAAGAAACTAAAACAAGAGAAAAGTCAAGTAAAAAACACAGTAAAAAAAAAAAACAAGCAGCAAAAGCATTAAAAGATCTTAATAGAGATTCATTGAGAAAAGACTGGAGTCACAAATTGTGGCCCTACCCATGATCGTGTAGCCAAATGGCATGACCCACCACTTTGTCATTCAAGTTAGGCTAAATAAGTGGAAAGGATCTAAAGTCTTGAAGAAGTTTGTAGAAGACTCTAGAATAATGAGATTTCTTGGAAGGCTTTAGAATCCAATAGGCTTGTAGAGAATTCTAGAAGAGAGACCAATTTGTAAATATGTAGGAACTTGTGTAATAATTTTTGTTTACACTTTCGCCCCTAGGTTAGGGGTGTGCATTCGGTTTTTCGATTTGGTTTTGTACTATTCGGTTTGAGTTCTTTTGGTTTTTGATTTTGAAGAAGTATAACCCAATCCAAACAGAAATAAATTTGGTTTGGTTTGATTTTTCTCTTTCCGGTTTGATTATTCGATTATGTCAATAGTAATTAGAAACATAATCAAAGTTATATTTACAATTTGAAGAAATATATACATATTATATATACAAGAAGGAGTAATAAAATTGAATTTCTTACATATATTTTCTAATAGAAATCACAAGTAAAACGTAAAACACAATACTTAAAAGTATATCAATTATAGATGTCCAAACATAAAGTATAAACTAAATCATAATGAAAGAAAATAACTAAAAAGGGATACAAAAGTCGTAAACTCCAAATAAATTATATATACTAGTTTTTTGACACGTGTTGTCACGACCCGAGCCTACACCCTGAATGTGGCCGGCACTCAAAGACCATTGCTGGTCCCCAAGTGAACCCTCATCTTGGCTGACTACAAGCGGAAAACTGATTCAAGCATACAAAACTTTAAAACTGAAATAAAAGTTCATAAAACATAAATTCAAACTTTAACTCAAATGAAAACTCTGAATAATAAAATAAATTATTCAACTCGCCATACAATAGGAAACTTAAGTCCTTAAAACATTTAATAAAATATATGATATAGACTTCTTAACTATACTGACTATCTATGAAACCTCTAACTGATAAATATGGAAGTCGGGACAAGACCCACAACATCCTAACAACTGATATAACTGAAAGGTAAATGAAATCCTCCGAAAGCAAGGAGGCTCATCATAGCTAACTTGAACTCTCGGATGTATCAATGAAACTCCTGTTGATGATACTGAATACCTGTATCTGCATCATGAGAAGATAAATGGCTCAGTACGTGGAATGTACGAGCATGTAAGGGGAATTTTAAAGCATAACATAAGCTTGAACTTGATAAAAATGGAAACATACTTACCTCTTTTCAAACTTACTCAACTCAAGGATACTCAAAACTACTCAAACTTACTCAACTCAGAAGTACTCAAGGATAAGATACTCAACTCAAAGATAAGATACTCAACTCAAAGATATAATACTCAACTCAAAGATATGATATTCGACTCAGAGATATGATATTCGACTCAGAGATATGATCAACTCAAAGATATGATATTTGACTCTGGATACTCAACTCAATATGACTGAACTCATTTCAATATAAAGCAATTTAAAACAAGTGCAATATAAAGAAACAAATTGTTTAAAACATGTTGTCAACTCTGTGTGTATGAAAAGATACAACATAGCTCTGAAATGTATGTAAAAATACAAATAACTGTGTATATAAGAATACAATAACTTATGTGGGAGTTTTTCTAACCGACAACCATCACATAAGAGCTATTGTGATGATACAACGATCTTCCGTACGCTGCCAACGCATCCTCTACCTGGCTAAAGGTATAGGACCTGAATTACTAAGTGGATCCACTAGTCTATTGCGAAAAGGATTCATCTAAAAAGTATGACCCTTTTCTACCCATGATGGCTACATGGTTTATGGCGGCTCAGTTTTCTGAACCCTCCCCCATATCGGTGCTCAATACTACTCCCAAAATATACTAGCTCTTATGTTTAAAAAACATACTTCTTCTGTGATTTGAGATTAGTGATCAAAAAATTAGCTCAAAGGCTATCTTGGAAATTAAAGTTTCCCCTTTTGCTTCATTTAGAAAGCGATTGCTCTTTTCTGAAAACTAGCCCGAAGGCTCTTTGGAAATCTCAGTTTCCATTCTTATTTAAATGTGAAAACATTTTAAATCTCTTTGGGAATACTTAGTCCCCATATACTTTTTGAAGAAAAGAACTTCAACTTTACTCTTTACTGAACTCAAAACTTAAGTCTTAAAACAAAGTT
>JAJOOS010024097.1:0-12394 GCA_029582725.1 Solanum chiquidenum
TTTACTGAACTCAAAACTTAAGTCTTAAAACAAAGTTAAAACGTTTGTAAAAGACTTCTTAAAATATGGTTCATGCCGAATTATGGACATGAACTACTTAATGCAAGATTTTCAATAACCATAGATAGAACTCAAATACTTGGAACTCAAGAACTTTAATTATACTACTCATTTCAAGAATGCTCAACTCAGAGTTCATGCGGAATTATGAGCATGAACTACTCAACTCAATGACTCAAAGATACTTCTCAAAAGGGATCAGGAACTCAACACTTAAAGGCTTAGAACTTGAAGATACCACTTTTCTGAAGGATGCTCAACTTACAACGTGCATGCGGAGTTTATGGGCATGAACGACTCGACTCAAGGGTCAAAATATTAATAAGGAACTCATGTACAAATCTTCTCATTCTCATACTTACTTTCTCAAAATTTAACTCAAATTGATTATGGATCTCAAAGGATTCACAATTGAACTCAAAATTTTCGAGAACTCTACTCTTAACTCTCTCTTGAATATGAATTATGAATTCAAGAGTTATCGTTCATCCTATGAAAGATCTCATGATGAAAAAGTAGACTCAGTAATACATTCTCCTCACTCTCATACTCCCTTTTTCGAGTTTTGAAACAAGTTATTTAAATTTGTAGAAGGTTCTTCAAAGAAAACTCAAAGGGACTATCTCAAATGTTCGGAAGAACTCTCAAGGCTTAACTCTTAACTCTACCTTGAATTTGGATTTAAGGATTCAAGGTTATCGTTCATGTTCATGAATGATTTCTTGGTATTTAGAAGTCATTTAGAGTAGTTAGAGTCAATGGGAAAATGGTAGGACACTTTAGAATAACTTAGATAGGCTAAACGACGAATAACTGGTGAAAAATGCCGATCCGGGTGCGTCCCTGGCGCATCGTGCCAGGCCCCAATTTACTGGGGCTCATTTCTTGCGCACTGCTGGCGTGTCGCCCTAGCCTTCCTGGCGCAATAGGGGCGCGTCGCTGTAGCATTGCCCCAGGCAAAATTGACAAACTTTTCCTCTCGTTTTCTGACCTTAAATCGATTTTAATCGATTTATTTTCTCAAGTTTTACTTAGATTCAATTACCCAACCTAAAGTACACACTAATCCACTCAAAACAATCACTTTCATCTCAAAAAATCATCAAAACAAGATTTAGAATGAACTTCAAGAACACCTATCAAGAACTTAAATCCTTCAACTTTTTGAGAATGAAACTTCGTTGAAAATAATATGTTTGGTGTGTGGGTGAAAAAATCCAACACTATGGAAGCTTACATACCTCTTTAGGGGTCAAACCCATGGTGACAATCTGCAACAACTCTCAAGAATTTCGACGAACGCTTCGATCCTTTCTCTTTTCTCCTCTTCTCTCTTCTTCTCTCTTCTTCTCTCTTCTTGGACTCTCAACTAAAACCCTAGGCGTAAACTAGGATTATAAAACTGAACCTAATCAAATTAGACCCCTAAAATATTACTAAAAACGAATTAAATCTGATTTGGTAAGGAAAAGACCAAAATACCCCTGTAAAATCCGGTTTTGACTTTTCTTAACTAGACAACCCAACTTCGATTGGACATATCTCCCTCATACGATATCGAAACTGGGAAAACTCAGTGGTGTTGGAAAGATAATTCAAAGATATTCCCTACGGTATCTGGTATCACACCTAACTCATCCTGATCTAGAAATTATGGTCATTTTAATTCGACCCAAAACTCATACTTAACTTAACTTGCAAAATTTCAAATTTTGCTATTTCCAATTTAATTCTTTTTGGAACTCAAGGTGCTACATCTAGTGACCTTAACACTTATTTTTTTTAATTCCTTGGTAAAATCTCACTCACTACGAAGAACGGTTCGAGTCTTATTTTGAAATTTTCTGGGGTGTTACAATTTCTCCCCCTTGGGATCATTCGTCCTCGAATGACAACTAGACTGGGTATAGAATAAGGTTACTCTTAATAAGGTCTGAGTCTAATGGTATCCTATTACTATATTCAAGCTTAACCCAAATCCTTAAGTTTGGATTATATACCTCTCTATAGGAAATTTCATCCCAAACTATTACTCTCTACCACCATATTGGGCTCATATCAAGACCACCAAATATTTAATAACACCACATTCAAGCTTAGTACTCTAATAACTCCATGGACTCCTACTAATAAGCTCCTTAAGAAATTATCAACACGTGACTTGATTTCTCCTCTTATCATCTCCCCCTTAGGTCTAAAGCTAACACTTGAAATCTATGGACCTATTCCACATTAACAACTCAATTATGCTATCTAGGCACTCATGAAAGATCATAACTTAATTGAAACCTCATTTGGTAGCATACCATCTCGGCACACCTCTTAATGCTCTTGTTTATCTTGTGACTTAGCCACACTTCACTGCTCTTATCGAAACGTTAGGGTCTCTCACTTGTACCACTCATAACTATTGCAGCTAATCACCTCAATTCCTCACCTACTCTATGTCAAGTCTTCTAGATTAAATCTCAAGACTAACATCATCACCCTAATGTTGCCATTCCTTTGATCATGACACTCACTCGAATTCAAGCTTAATATTTATGACTAAAGCCAAATATTAATATGATTGCTCGCCTACTACACTAGCTCACAACTACTATGCATAATTGTAGAAACACTCATCCAATAAGACCTTATGACAAATAGTCAATCCTCACCTCATAGTCTGCATACTTACAATTTACTATCACATTTCCATTCACAACTTGAGTACTATTCACTCATTCACTATACATCAATGCCTAATTAGTTCTATAACACCATGAATATTATGGGCTCTCCCTCAAAATCATAAGCCTAGCTTAGATTTATCGCCTCATGAATACTTATGCTTTTCTATTCAACATTAACACCTGGTCATTACCTACACAATGACACTTCATCACAAACTCCTTCCTAGCTACAACACACTCTACCTCCTATGATGGAATCTTCACAACTCATCACTTCTTCGTCTACCCATAAGGGAAAAATCCTCATTACTAACTTACTAGGTACTTGACTATAGTAACATAGCTTGTCAAAACTCCATCTCCCTTTCTTAGATAACTAAACCTCTACATACTTTTCCTCTTAACTCTGGGCTCTTTCACTACTACTTCTCATGATCTCATAACTCATGCTACCTTTTCGAGTGAAAATTATACCCAAACTCTAAACATACTTCTTAAAAAGGATATCAGCTGAAACAATGCTTAAGGAAAAGAGTACAACTCATTTTTAGCTCAAACGCATGATTCATATAATTATGGGTGCATTCCTCTGAAACTGAACACTTAACTTACTCTTGGGCTTCTCTCAAGCCCCTTTGGAGTCTCATGACTTCCTCAAAACTCTTGCTAAGAACAACTCATCGACAAAGAAGTAACTCTGCTTTTCAACCACCTCTAGTATGACGGGTAGTCGAATGAATCTGAGGAAGGCACGAGTATGAATAAATCTCTATGACATAGCTCTATTGCACGATTAAGAGTATGAAAAAAGGGAAAATTTTCTTAAATATTTGTAGTCCCTCATTTATAGAAGTGGGGCCCTCACAACTATAAATAAAATCCTACTTGACACGGCTTAATAGAAACCCTAGGACACTTGAACTATGTGCTCTGATACCAAGTTTGTCATGACACGAGTCTATACCCTGGACATGGCCGGCACTCAAGAACCATTGTTGGTCCCCAAGCGAACCCTCATCCTGGCTTACTATAAGGGGAAAACTAACTCAAGCATACAAAGCTTAAAAACTGAATAAAATTTCATGAAACTTAAATACAAAGCTTTAACTCAAAAGAAAACTCTGAATAATATAATATATTCAACTCACCCCAAAATGGGCAACTTAAGTCTTTAAAACATTTAATAAAATAAATGATACAGACTTCTCGGCTATACTGACTATCTATGAAGCTTCTAATTGATAAATATGGAAGTCGGAACAATACCAACAACATCCTGACTGAACTGAAAAGTAAATGAAATCCTCCGGAAGCAAGGAGGCTCACCATAGCTAACTCGAACTCTCAAACGTATCAACGAAACTCATGTTGATGATCCTGAACACATGTGTCTGCATCATGAGAAGATGCAAGCCAAATGGCTTAGTACGTGGAATGTACGAGTATGTAAGGGGAATTCTAAAGCATAAACATAAGCTTGAAAAAAGATTCTGAAAGAAACACTTACCTTGGCTCTTCTCAACTCATAAATAACTCAAGGATATTCAAGGATACTCAAAACTAATCAAACTTACTCAACTCAGAAGTACTCAAGGATAAGATACTCAACTCAGAGATTAGATACTCAACTCAAAGATATGATATTCGACTCTGGGTACTCAACTCAGGATACCCAACTCAATATAAAGCAACAACACATGTAATATATGGAAAGCTTTATAAAACAGTAAAACTACTCAGTTCGTTAAAGAAAATGTAATAACAAACTCAACTTTACTTATATAATAAAGTAATATAATTTATGTGGGAGTTTCTCTATACAACAACCATCACTTAAGAGCTATAGTGACGATACAACATTTTACCTCACGCTGCCAAGGACCATCCTATACATTGCCATCAGCATAGAACATGAACTACTAAGTGGATCTACTAGTCTATTGTGAAAAGGGTTCATCTAAAAAGTATGACATTTTTCTACCCATGGTGGCTACATGCTTTTAAGGAGACGTGAGTTATCTGAACTCATACTTGCCCCCAAATCGATGCTCAATACTACTCCCAAAATATACTAGCTCTTATGTTTTTTTTAAAAACAAACTTCTTCTGTGATTTGAGATTGGTGTTCAAAAACTTAGCTCAAAGGCTATCTTGAAAATCTCAGTTTCCTCTCTTGCTTCATTTAGAAAGAGATTACTCTTTTCTGAAAACTAGACCGAAGGCTCTTTGGAAATCTCAGTTTCCATTCTTATTTAAATGTGAAAACATTTTAAATCTCTTTGGTAAATACTTAGTCCCTATATACTCTTTGAAGAAAAGAACTTCAACTTTACTCTTTACTGAACTCAAAACTTAAGTCTTAACACAAAGTTAAAACGTTTGTAAAAGACTTCTTAAAATATGGTTCATGCCGAATTATAGACATGAACTACTCAATGCAAAGTTTTCAATAACCATAGATAGAACTCAAATACTTGGAACTCAAGAACTTCAATGATACTACTCATTTCAAGAATGCTCAACTCAGAGTTTATGCAGAATTATGAGCATGAGCTACTCAACTCAATGACTAAAAGATACTTCTCAAAAGGAATTAGGAACTCAACACTTAAAGGCTTAGAACTTGAAGATACCACTTCTTTGAAGGAATCTCAACGTACGACGTGTATGCGAAGTTTATGTGCATGAACGACTCGACTCAAGGGTCAAAATATCAATAAGGAACTCATGTACAACTCTTCTCATTCTCATACTTACTTTCTCAAAATTTAATTCAAATCGATTATGGATCTCAAAGGATTCACAATTGAACTCAAAACTTTCGGGAACTCTACTCTTAACTCTCTCTTGAATGTGAATTATGAATTCAAGAGTTATGTTTCATGCTATGAAAGATCTCATGATGACAAAGTAGACTCATGAATACATTCTCCTCACTCTCATACGCACTTGCTCGAGTCTTGAAACAAGTTATTTAAATTTGTAGAAGGTTCTTCAAATAAAACTCAAAGGGACTATCTCAAATGTTCGGAAGAACTCTTAAGGCCTAACTCTTAATTCTACCTTGAATTTGGATTTATGAATTCAAGGTTATCGTTCATGTTCATGGATGATTTCTATGTGTTTAGAAGTCATTTAGAGTAGTTAGAATCATTGGGAAAGTGTTAGCACACTTTAGAATAACTTAGATAGGCTAAACAACGAAAAACTGGTGAAAAACGTCGATTCAGGCGCGCCACGCTAGGCCTCAATTTACTGGGGCTCATTTCTGCCGCACTGCTGGCGCGTTGCCTCAGCTTTCCTGGGACAACGGGGGCGCGTCGCACCAGCATTGCCGCATGCAAAACTAAAAAAACTTTTCCTCTCGTTTTCTGACCTTAAATTGCTTTTAATCAATTTCTTTTCGCAAGTTTTCCTTAGATTCAATTACCCAACCTAAGTACACACTAATCCACTCAAAACAATCACTTTCATCTCAAGAAATCATCAAAACCCCAACAAAACAAGATTTAGAATGAACTTCAAGAACACCTATCAAGAACTTAAATCCTTTAACTTTTTGAGAATGAAACTTCGCTGAAAATAATATGCTTGGCATGTGGGTGAAAAAATCCAACACTATGGAAGATTACATACCTCTTTAGGGGTCAAACCCATGGCGACAATCCGCAACAACTCTCAAAAATTTTGACGAACGCTTCGATCCTTTCTTTTTTCTCCTCTTCTCTCTTCTTCTCTCTTCTTGGACTCTCAACTAAAACCCTAGGTGTAAACTAGGATTATAAAACTGAAAATAATCAGATTAGACCCCTATAATATTACTTAAAACGAATTAAATCTTATTTGGTAAGGAAAAGACCAAAATACCCCTATAAAATCTGGTTTTGACTTTCCTTATCTAGACAGCCCAACTTCGAATGGACATATCTCCATCATAATATATCAAAACTGGGAAAACTTGGTGGCGTTGGAAAGATAATTCAAAGATCTTCCCTACGGTATCTGGTATCACACCTAACTCATCCTGAGCTAGAAGTTATGGTCGTTTGAATTCGACCCAATACTCATAATTAGCTTAACTTGGAGAATTTCAGATTTTGCTATTTCCAATTTAATTCTTTTTGGAACTCAAGGTGCTACATCTAGTGACCTTAACACTTAAGAAATTTTTAATTCTTTGGTAAAATCTCACTCACTACAAAGAACGGTTCGAGTCTTAGTTCAAAATTTTCTGGGGTGTTACAAAAGTTTTCTTCCTCCTATTTCATGAAACTTAATTGTTACTGTAAGTCATAGTGATTCATTTAACTATTGCAATTTCCATTTGCTATTTTGGGGACTTTTTTTGAACTCGGTTAAAAATTCCAGCAATGATGATTCAAAATTTTCTTTTTGTCCCTTTCTACATGTTTCTTCATATAAATAAAGAAAATTGAATTTAATTGCAATGTGACATTACTACTCTTGCATCTCTCAATCCACAACTCATAACGCTGCTGAAATGGTTGAATTCATAACATTTGATTCTTTAGTAAACAAAACTTCTATTTCTGTCACTATTATTGATATGTTGTTTTCCTCTATTGGGGAGTCGAATTCAAATACATTAATTAAGCTTCTTATGAAATGTGTTTCATTCCTCAAAGTTTTCTTTCTCCTATTTCATGAAGCTTAATCTTTTACTGTAAGTCATATTGATTCATGTAATTATTGCAATTTCTTTTTACTATTTTGGAGACTTTTTTTGAAATCTATTAAGAATTCCCGTAAGGATGATTAAAAATTGATCTTCTATTTTGTCCCTTTCTACAAGTTTCTTCTTATACTTTTTGGAAAAATTTCTTGTGGGTTGTGCTATATTTGATAGCACACATCAACAAATATGTGATCACTAATACGAAACCAATGGTGAAGTTTGTTAAAAGTACCAAACAGATTGCTCTCTGGCTCACCACAATTAGTATATTATTTTGATTGTTTTATCTAAGGTACAAACACTTTGTATGTCATTGCACTCTTTTAGAATATTAGTATAGAGACAATTAGTCCACTTTCTTTTATCGCAAGTTGACTAATTTGTCATATTTCTTCCTCTCTTCTTTTTGGGCATAATAAGAGATCAAGTTTTCTTGAAACTAACATATGCCCAAAATACACTATAACAAAAATATTTTTTATCGGTAATAAATATTCACATTAACGAAGAGTGCTAGAGCATTTACCGATATTAAATAATTGTCATTAGATTCAATGTCGTTATAGACTTTAGAGACATTCATAGAGAGTACTAATGACCTCTGAAAATACATATTTAGCGACATTATGCTATTAATTGCCGTTAAAGATTATTTTTTTTGTAGTGATAATGCTTTCTTTTGGCTTCTTTCAATTAAATTTGAAAACTGTAAACTTGGATACAACCCGATCGGCTATCTTTTTAAAAAATATGTTAGCAACATGCCTTTTTCCTCTTGATTTTTAGGAAAGTAAGGTCGTCTTTATTATTATTATTATTTGTGGATATTTGTGAGTTCAAGTGCTCACAGAATTATGCTGTGAGATTTTACTATGTTATGTATCAAAATTTGGTTTAGAATATCCAGTTGTGAATAGTTCCATTGAGATGTCACCTACTGCTTGGTTGATCATTGTTGTCACGCTCCGAGGCTACCCCCTTGACGTAAACACGGGACCTAGGATCACGAGTGACCCTAAGCTAAACCTGAAGTTGGCATATCATAAGCATATTATAATAACTAAGTAAAGAGATACTATACGAAAGCTAATACATGAGATAAATGGAAGATGGGGAATACCCAATACTGATTTGAATATATATAATACTACTAAGAGTTCAATGATACTGAACATTCACTCAAAACTAAAGCTAAATCTAATATTATGTCTGAAAAATCCTCTAACTGACTAGAGTTGCTCAAACATGTCCCCAGCTAACTCTAGCAAAACTGAAAACTGAAATAAAAGACTGAATATGAAAAACAAATATGTCTATTGTCATCAAAGTATGAGGACTCACCACTGAAACTGCTGAATACAGATCGGGAACCTATATATGCGTGATTTGAATGCTAAATACCTGAACCTACATTATGAAAGGATGTAGCACAGAGTATGCGTTAGTACTTGAAATGTACTAAGCATGCATGATATATATAATAGTTGAACAAAATATATAAGTTGAACAATGCATAACTGAGCAATGACATAATCTGAATTATAACAATAATACTGATATATATTGAAATGAACTGAACTGAATGCAATGACCAAGTACTGATTTTTTAACATAACATGTTGAGACTGAATACTGTAGTATAACTAGAAACATGGTCAAATGCACTAAGAGTCTGACAGTGGGAGCTACTATTAACCGACATAAAACCACGTGAGCTAACCGTGGAGTCCGATATATATGCTCCATTGAGAGGACCCAATATACCTTGCCAGGGGTATAAAGGCATGATTGGCATGATCACTAAATCTGATGCCACAAAGGGGACTTATAAACCTACGGGGGCATATAGTTCTGGGACTATAAGGGTACGCTGAACCCTATTCCACCTCGGTTCTAAGCCTACTCCCAATTGGAAATGTGTATAATACAACATAACTGGAATACTGGATAACTCAATATTCTGACATGCAAATCTGAGAATGCAACATTTAAATACTGACAATGAAACATTTGAAACTGGAGCATGCATATCTGTTTAACTGACCTAGCAACTGTAATTCATGAACTAAGAGAATCTACACAATTAGGGTTCTGAGTTTCATGCAAAGGACTAAGCAACTATTTCATGAAAATATGATAATCTGATTAAGAACACTATAACAACTAAATCACAACTAATATATAAGGTTTTAGAAACCCTAGGTCTAAAAAATATATAGAGAATCAAGAATCTGACTAAATTCTAGAGACCTAGTGGATGAAAGGAATCCATTAGTGAAATCCCACATACCTGGTGACGAAATTCACGGAGAAATCTTTTAATTTCGGGGATTGAATTGAAGAGAATCTCCTGCTTGTTCTTTAGGGGTTTGGTCGACTCATTTCTCCTTTTTGCTCTAAGTTTGATGAATTTTGGGTGAATAAATCATTAAGGGTAAAGTCTAACAAGAATACTAGGCTAAAACTGACCAAAACGACATAGTTTAGGGATAAAATAATTAGGAAAAGACCCAACTATCCCTGAACTAAAAGTTGCCCATCGATAGAACTGACCGACGAATCATAGGTCGATTGATGGTCCATCCTGTCAGTTCGTCGTTTGGATTCAGAGAGGGGGAACTGGGACGTTGAACCACAAACCTGGACCACGGACCGTGGTCTAACCTTCGGTCCGTTGGACTCGTCGTGGTTCTGGATTTTCTAGGAGGTGCTGAGGTGACCAACCATGGACCATGATGAGTTCACGATTTGGACTCATTTAGGACTATATTTTGATGAAATTAGTGTCCTCATATGCATGTTTTATCCCGATATGTAATGAAAACCTTTAAGTTTCAAGTATTTGAAGTTTGAGGCAAAGCATGGACACTACTTAGCAAAAAGGAACAAAAAGAAGTCGAAAGAACGAAGAAATGACGATCTATGAATCACCAATCAAGTTTCGGCGAATCGCCAACAAATCACATATTTGCCTTTTGTTCCAGTTTGTTGAGCCCTGAAGAAAAGGAGAAAATTGGCGGTGAAAAGGAGCAGCTGACGTATCGCCGAACGACTCCGCGAAGTAGTGCTACATCGCCCAATTATCAAGGACACAATGACGCTGAAGGAAACTGATGAAAGGCGACGAAGTAGACCAAAGGGCGGATCGTCGAATGCATCGACGATTCTCACTAACGTTGCCGAAAGATCCTTCGTAGCACATTTTCAGAAAACTATAAATACTAGTTCAGTTTTTATTCTTAGTAGCGTGTTTTACCTTGTTTTACCTAGTTTTTAGATTATCAAGTTTTAGACAGAGTTTTGGAGATATTCTCTCTAAGTTTTGGAGAGGGTTTTGAAGAACTTGGAGCTTTCAAGGGTTTCATTTTCAAGAAATTGGATTTGGGTCTCCTAGATTCTTCACTTTTGGCTTGTTTTAAGACGTAATCTTGCATACCCATTGATGGAAACTGAGATTGGTATACTTCTTTATCTCTTTTACATGCGTGGCTAAAACCCCAATTCTTGGGGTGTGATTTTGTGAATATGGGTTAGATTAGTTGTTGGGTCTTGCTTGCTGATAGTCTATTTGTAGTTTAAATGTTATTTCGTTTAGTGATTGTGGAAGAACTTAATGAGGTTGTAGTTGCGAATATAATCTTATATATGTGTTTTCGGCTTGCGAGAGAGAGAAGTCGTAAAACTAAGACCACTAAATTGATGGCCAATGCAAGTGGGTCGACATGAGGTTCAACTTGAGAGAGTGAACCCTAGTCCCATGTCCACACACTCAGCTCGAGAAAATGAGTGGGTTAAGGTGGAGCGTGTCCGAGAGGAACCCGCTTGTAACGGGTTAAGTTGCTCGAGAGAGAGCTTATCCCCTTTAAAGTCTAGCATAGTCACAAATACTCCATGAATTTACTATCAAAATCATGTACCCAATGATTTAGTCTATCTAGTATTCCTATCACATCCCAAGAATCTCGTCTCCATACTTGTATTTTCCTTATTTTCACTATTTTAGTTGTTTCTTGCTTACAATCCCTCATTAGATAATTGAGGCTTGCGTCACCCTATTTAACTTGTTATGTTTTTATTTGCTAAAGTCTTTATCTACGATTAGCTTTAGCACGTTCGCGCTTAACCACTAATTTTCACACCCACTCCCTTGGGACTCGACCCCAACCCTTCGTTGGGTTATTATACTATTGCACGATCTTAGACACTTGCATCGAAAGTTGTGTCATTGATTATGCAAACATCAGACCACACCTACGGTCCATAGGTGGCTTCTGTCGGTGGCGCCTGCAACTTCTAAAAATCTTCAATTTTCCCTTTCTCGAATCCGGGATGTTACAATTGCATTAATTCTTTATTACAACATATTATAACCATAACAATAACTATGGTTCAATTCTAAATAAGTTGAGAGCGGTGATATAAAACCTAAGCAATAGTAATGACTTTTATCAGACAATAAGGAAAAATCTTTATGATTCTAATAATTTTAGGGTCATTTTAACATATACATGATACGTCATACTATAATAAAAAAGAGATTGATGGAGGTTCATAAGAAAGGAGACAAAGACCCTCTATTTGAATTTAGTTAATTATGTTGTTGTATGTATGTGATGTTCCACTTTACTTGAGAGTGTTGTTGTTCGAGGCTTTTTGATCTCTACTTTAACATCTGATGTTGTTCTTTATAACTTCTTCGAATTTAGAAAATTTTGTTATTTTTGACCAACTACTTTCTTATACTTAAATCTCTCTATGACTCATAATTTTTGTATAACAAAAATGAAAACTAAAAAAATATAGCACTTTAAAATTTCGGAGGAACGCTTTGCCTTACGATAAAATGTTCTTGACAATGTAGTGTATGCAATCAAAATTACGAATATTATCGAATGATCATATGTAAGCTTAGTAAAATAGTTCAATCACGTGCGATGCAAGGATAATTTACCTTATATATATA
>JAJOOS010024098.1:0-13344 GCA_029582725.1 Solanum chiquidenum
TCAAAAAAATTATTTGTTCATGTAAATTCATATCTCACTTTTTTGTTGATAATAGTAGTTTATTGTGTTTGTGGGCTATAATATTTTAAAACATAAAAACATGAAATGAGTCGATGGATATTGATATGCTACTTAAAGAAATACGTACATATACTTTCATAGTTTGTTGGAGCAATTTTTACTAACAAAAATGATAGAACATGAAAATGAAAAGTGAATTTATAATTTTGAAAATACAGTTGGTTTTATTAAAAATAAATTATTTATTAATGTGTAAAATTGCAGTGTTTAAAATTTTCATTTTTGTTGTTTTTGAGGAGATTTCAAGTTGTTTATTAATAAGTGAAGTTGCAGTCTTTATATTTTTCATTTTTGTTGTTTTCCAGGAGTTTTCAAGTTATTTCAAAATTGTGATTAATTTATAATTTTAAAAATACAGTTAGTTTCTTTGCTTTCTATTTACTTATAATAGAATATTTGTCTCAATAACTCTATTTTTATTGTCTTCATTTTCGATAATTAATTTCTTTATTAGTGTAAGAATGTACAAATATAACTCCTATTATGTTACATAATTTATTATATTGAATGTAATATTTATTTAAAATGTGAAATATATTTTTTAATATTTTTGTGTTTAAGCCAAGCAAAATTAAAAGAAATATGAATTTGTATGTGTAATTTTTTTGAATCTTTTTTGCGTAGTTAATTCTCTCTTTTTTTCTCTTTTATGTTTATTTTTGAATTTATTTTCTTATATTCTTTTATTTTTCCAATATAAGTTGTCCCAAAGAGTAACTGGATATCTGAACTTAAATATAATAATATATTAAGATATGGAAACTAACTAATTAAGATTATTATTTTTCATCATTTAAATATGTAAACTTATTTTTATTTAAAATGCTTTGTGTACAACTTGGTAGTGCCGTGTTCGTCCTCTAAAATCTCACTTCTAATAAGGAGTAATATAGTAGTATTTTTTAATGTTTTATCGTAACGATAAATAGGGTTAATGAGAAATAGTTTTTTTATCTCTAAAGTAGAAGAGATGAGATCTCTTTGCACTTTACCATCTTCAGATTCTACTTTATAAGACTACACTAAATATATTTATTATTGTTGCTGTTCACTATCACAAACAGAGATCTTCGCTACCGTGAACCAATTAAAAAATTGTGTTAAGTCCCCACGCATCTATAAACTTGGTCCAATCTGATTGGCTATTCAATATCTTTTACTTTTGTATAAATACATGTACTATAGTTCTTTCTCATCAAACCACGTCTACTATTTAGGCAAATTTTATTTTCTTGATTTGCCTACCACTGATTTCTTCCATTGCTTTCTAAATTTTTATTTAAATCTCTGTATGGTTATACATTTTTTCTTTTTAATGGTTTTCAAATTTTGTCATCTGATAGTGAAGAATTTATCGTTCAAATTTCTTTATTATTGAAATTTTGTTGTCTGTAATCACCATTTGTTTTTTAGGGTTGTTTTGAATTTAAAACAAAAGGGTAAAATTTAAATGGGTCTACAATACAATTCCTAGAAATCCAACTTGAAAAATTATGTTAAAAATGGAAAATAAAAACTGAAATAAATTTAATTGAGAGTTATCCTCCGTCTGTTCCATTTTATGTGACACTTTTGATTTTTCGAGAATCAAATAGTTTAAGTTTGACCGAAAATTTGCGCATGGTATCTTCAATTTTTTAAAAATGAAATTTATATATTTGTAAACTACGTAAATATCAAAGTATTATAAGTCACAATAATTAATAATTCAAAATATTTTAAAGATCTATAAAAAATTTAAAATCAAAGATTAACTAAAGAGAGAGTAAAAGGGGAGAATGGAAAGTAGAAAAAAAGAAAAAAGAATGAATATATAGAGAGAAACTGAGGAAAAAAGTCAGAAAAGTAATTCTTCATGTGGGTTGTTGTATATGTAGAAAGACACATGTACAATTAATGAGGCACAATTAATTTTATAGTACAATTTGAAATGCTTTGTGTACAACTTGGTAGTGCCGTGTTCGTCCTCTAAAGTCTCACTTCTAATAAGGAGTAAAATGAGTAATAATAATAATTCTAATAAGGAGTAATGAGTAATAATAATAATTGCAATGTTAGTCCTTGTAAGTAATGAGTAATAATAATAATTGCAATGTTAGTCTTTGTAATTATCATTTATAAAAGTTAATGTACAATTCTTTTTGCACGTTGTACAACTAATTTAATGCAGTCAAAAGTTAATGTACAAAATTTTACGCACGTTGTACAACTAATTTAATGCAGTGTTAGTCCTTCCAACTCTCATTTCTAAATAGGAGTAAAGTAAAGTAATAAATATAATATATATAATATAATATAATAATATAAGTAGTGGTCCAATTTCTAGAAGTCAAAATTGAATTGATTGAAGAAGCAAATTTTTTCAACAAATAAGGAATATGAAATTGTTTATATATTAAATTAAAATTGTAATAATAAAAAAATAATACATTTAAAAGTAACATAGTGGAGAGTTGCATAGTTAATTAGTGCTTTTAATAATAATAATAATAATAAATAATAATATTAATATCGTTTAAGGTGATTCCTAGTACTAATTGTTCTCCACTATGAGACTTCACTTATTTATTTATTGTTTTTTTTTAGCAAACCATTATTCCAATGTATATACCACTTCCTCAATCTTTGTTATACTTTTATTTTAATTTATTCCAAAAATATATTTAAATAATAAAATTATGCTAAATCATGGAAGTGCTACATGAAAACATTTTTTAAAATTTCTTTTTTTTTTTTGGTATATAGTATGAATATGAGAATAGAAGATGTGAAAAGCTAGAGATATGGGAGTAATTAAACCGACAGCAAGAATCCTTAGAGGAACGTGCCTATGGAGAATAGATAATACCGATAATAAAATATTCAGAATAATTTTTTCGATCAAATAAAAAAGATGATATGTACACAAATGTAATATCCTACTTTATTGAGATAAAAGAGTTATTGAAAGATTCTCGACACAAAAAAAATATTACGATTCGGATGAGTAAAAAAGCATAAAACAATGAAGAGGAGGCCAGAGCTAGAAGTCTAATATCAATCGAATTCGATGACCATTATAATTTATTTATTTTTTGAATATACATTATCATTAATTATTTATAATATTTTAGTTATCGTATTATTTTGTTATTTCGGGAGAGGAGGCTTCGTGGGTGGGAGGGACAGTCATGAGCAGTTTGAAGCAGCAAGAAAAGACAGAGCACAACAAAGTCTCGTTCCACCCGTGCGGCCCCTCTCTCCTTTTTAGAAAGTATCTTATTTTCTCTTTTATTTTAAGCTTGATATATAATTAGTTTCTTAAATTTATTAGAATATTTTTTAAATAATATTTGGACTAAATCCTCAAATTTTATTAAAGTGGTCTAATTAAATATTTTTGGTTCAGATTTCAAAAAAGAAAAGAAGTTACGTTTATTTTCATTCATTTATTAGATAGTTAAGTTAACCACATGAAATATGATATATATTTTCCTTAATTATACGCATCAATTACAAACTAGAAAACGTCTGTAATATTACGACTTATTGAAACGAATGTGTATAATCAAAGAATGTATCATAATTTAATTTATGTAATTAACATAAAAACACAATACAAAAGAAAAGTTCAAAATATGAGTCGAAGATATGTAATTGAAGCACTTTATTAAAAGTCTAGATGTTTAATTAAAACAAAACTTAATTTAAATATCTAAATAAAATATACTGATAAATTTAAAAACTAAATTATGACTTATACTTTTATTTCAATTTCATATCTAATCAAAATTATTATATAAATTAAAATGATTTTTTTAAAAACAATTTTAACTAATCATCCACCATTGTAATAACATTTTTCAACGCAAATTTAAATTAATCTGAATTCCAATACAAAAGTAGAAAAAAACAATTGCACGAGTAATACTGGTTGTAGTTGCTGGAAGGTCAAAGTCCAAATGAGAATTGGTAAAATGTAGAATTTATATCATATGGTAAAATTTAAAAATACTTTTGCACGTGAAAATCTCTGACAAGTTTGAAATTCACTTTTGTTTGATTTGCTATGCTTTGTTAATGACTTTCTACGTGGAAATGCACGTATGCACACAAAGTAAGAAAAACGTACTTGTACCTTTTTAACTAGCTCACTTCAAATTAATATTATACTCACACTACTACTATCAAATTACTCTGAATTAATAGAGTTGGTACAATAAATGATATCTTATAAAAAAAATAAGTAATTGAATTTGCTTGTTCATATCTCTTTAGTTGAATTTATAGTAAAAATGACGTAAATATAATAAGTGATATCTCATAAAGCGATGAGTGGATTTATCGCGTTAGAATTGCCTAGTGTTATTTGGACCTTGAAGGACCGATGCGTCGTACTGCAAGGTTTTCGAACATGGGATATCCATCCTAATTTACATTTTTATGTGTTTTGTAAGTAATTACACAAGAACGTATTTTTCCAATACAGTAACGACGACAAATTTTCTTGAGAGTTCTAAGAAAAGAAGAAAAAGAATGAAATACTCATAGACCATAGTTAATTTTAAAAAGAATCATGTTGAGCATAGCAAAATCAAAATCAATACTAGTTTTATTTCAATTATTTTTTTTTATTTTTTTTTAGTTCTTTTTAGAAAAATGTTTCTATAACTTTTAAATTTTAACTTTCGATATACCGTTTTCATTCGCAAGAGATTATTCTATCTCACAATGTAATGATTATTATAATGTAATTAACATTGTTATAAAATATAATTACTTAATTACTTTCTTAATTATTTATTTTAAGCATAATATATAAACATATTTGTTTTAACTTGACCTCAGATTGTATTTATATCCTTCAACTTTTAACTTTAAAGGTACATAAATAGACATCCAAACTAATATAAAGTTGAACAAATAGACACATGCATCATATGCGAATTATGTCACATAGAACATGTGTGTTTATTTTTCCAACTTTATATTAGTTTAAACATCTATTTGTACACACCCAAAAATAAAGAACATAACTAGATCAACTGAGATTAAATTTAAAAACATATTTAAATAAACTTGATACCAAAATAGACCGTTTAAATAATTTGACCGTTTAAATAAGAGTAACAAAATTCTTTTAGTTATAATTCTTAAGATAGGATGCGTTTGTAGATTATGTTGTAAAATCCTACTCAGTACTCCCTCTTCCTGCTCCGTTATCTAGCTTATTAGTTTTCTGTTACTAAATCTATGTAATTTCTTCCAAAATTACTTTTTTTTTTACTCTGTTCATCTCTTTCCTTTAACCCATCTACTTAGCACCTGCTTCTTTAATCACACCCTGGGATACATAGTCCTTTCGGTTCCCTGACCATGGCGGACTTTCAACCTCCCAAAGACTTTACAGGTTAATCCATCGGGGTTACTAAGAAGGTAAAGAACTAACCATTTACTAAGAGTAAGTTAAACAATATATGAACAACATAGTAATGAACATCATATTATACAATCATAATAACAGTACATAAGAATACATACTTATTGGGAGAACTTACTAAGATTTAGAAAGCTGAAAACTACTTACATGATAATGGTCGGAATGAGGTTTCCCTTTCGGGAGTCCCCGGGTGACCTTGCAGCTACTGCAGAAAATAAACACTCACACTCTTTGTACACAAACACAACAAACACCCACACTGTTTTTATTTTTTGAAAGGGAAGGGAAATATGTAATCTAATTCTTAAAACTTTCTTTGTTGTATCTCTGCTTGCTCCTCGCTCTACTCTTCTTTCAGCAAATGACCTTCTATTTATAGCTGAGGTCTCGAATTTTAAATTCGGATTTCAAATTTTGAATAAGTTTTCTTCACCTGTCGGGTGCTCTTTGGGCCCCATCGTCACATGGCTTTTGAAACTTTTTCCAAATTAGTTGTCCTTCTTTTGTCTTCTTTTGGGTAGTGGAGTCTTCCCGTAGGTAGTGGAGTCTTTATTGTAGTGACTTGTGATGTCATTGCTTACATATTCTTTTTTGTCTTCTTTTGTTGACATCATTGCTTACATATTTGTATTTTTTGGGTATCCAGGTTGTGTAGTGCTTCAGAATCAAAACTCATTCTTGAATCATCGTCTTCGTTTGGGTCGTAGTGTTGAGTAAATTGATCGTTCTCATCACTTCTACTCCCCGTGTGTTCAAGATCAGAATTTGCTGGTTCTGGCTCTGGATTTGGATTTACTTGTATAACCTCCTTAGTTTTTTCTTTAAGTAATTTGCAAAGGAAACTTTGTATTATTTTTTCTATTCTTTTATTTTTTTTTCTTTTTTGTAGAAATCTGTTAGTCTTTTTGCTTGTTTTTGCCACCGTATTAAAACTTGCTGGTAATATCCTTACACTTTTTGGCAAAGTGTCAGCCATCAACGGATTTGATGAGTCTTTACCCGTTATCGTTTGAACGGGACTAGCTGTACCTTTAGCTGATACAATAGCCTTTTCTACATTTGTTGGGGAATGTACACCCGTCTTATCCATTTTGAAATGAGATGGAGAACTCTTTGGTTCTTTGGGATAGTCTTGTATTTGTGATGGTATGGTTTGATTGGTATTTCCAAGTAAAAACTTTATTCTTTCTTGTAATGAGTGGTTATGTTGAGTCATTTTCTCTTTCTCAGTTCTAGTTTCTTAATTGTCTGGTTTAAGTATTTTGAATCCTTCAGTCATTGAAGAACAATGATCGCAGAAAATTATTTTGTCAGTGTCCTTTTGAATATTGTATTGTAGGAAAGGTCTCGTAGTCTTTCTTAAAGCTAGGCTTATGAAATAATTTGGTCCAAGAGTTCCCCTAGCATAGTCTAATGCTTCATTTAAATCGTTGAAACCTTTGAAAAGTGGGGTAGGGTAGTCTTTAATTGAGTCTATTACCTCGATCCAAGTCTGGAAGACGCCTGCTAGCTTTCCTTGAACTACTACATAGAATTTAAACTTTTTGTCTTCATTTTTATCTGTAAAATAATGACTGACTGAGTTTAATACTGAAATAAAATAGCTATTGTCTCTTGGATTTTTGTTGTATGCTATCCATAGATTGTCTATTAAACATCTTTGATGTTTATCTATTTTTGTCTCTGGCTTTACTCTGAAACTTAAATTAGATGGAGGATAAAATACTAGATTCTGTCTTCCGAAGTATAGTCTTTCCATAGGAATATTTAACCTTGTATCTTCTAATCTTGTCTGTGATCGAAACAAAGTGTTTCCCAGTAATGTCTGTAAATATATATCTTTGTCTTTTTGCCCAATGTTACTTGAGTTGGACGCCTTGTCTTGGTTCTTGCATGTACTCATTCTGAAAATAAATAATTAGTTTTCATAAGTCTGCTTAATTGATCTGCTAAGGAATTATCTTTCCCTTTTATATGTTCTAAAGATATATTGTATATTGATGTAGCATCTAAGAAATTTAGCCATCTTCTTTTACTACTATTTTTTCCTTCTATTTTCTAGTGGAATTTTACGATAGCTTCGCAGTCTGTTCTTACCAGAATTTCTTTTTTATTGATAATATATAATTTAAAGCTATTTAAACCATAGATGACTGCTAAGATTTCTGCATCTATACTACTCATGTTTCCTTTTTCTTTGTATTTTCCGCTGTGATAGGCGCAAATTTTTTCATCCTTTTTATCTCCATATTTATTGTTCTTTGTTTTTAATACCGCTCCCCATCCTTCTAGACTCCCGTCAGTTTCTACTATTGGGTAGTCAGTCTCTAGTGGGAGGGCTAAATCTGGTATATTTTTTACCATTTGTTTAAGCCTTTGCACTAATTTTATGTCTTCAATATTGAATGTATTTTGTCCATGAATTAATGTTTTAGAATATAAGGGTCCTGCTATTTTCCCTAAGTCCTTTATAAAATTTCTTGCGTAATTTAATATTCCTAAAAAAATTTGTAAGTCTTTGGTGTTATCTAGTTTATCAGGCATATCTAAAACCTTTTTAGCTATATGGGGCTGTAATTTTATCTTTCCATTCCCAATTTCTACCCCTAGGAATTTTATAAGATTTTTACATAATTCCATTTTCTTTTTACTAATTATAATTCCGTTGTCTACAAATAATTTAAACACTGTTTGCAAACGTCCTAAATGCTCTTTGGTATTATTACTAAATACTAGGATATCCTCTACATATACTAGAATAAAAATTTTATAATCTCTAAATATATTATCCATTTTTCTTTAAAAAATTGGAGGGGCTGTTTTTAGTCCGAAGGGCATTACTAACCATTCGAAATGTCCTTCTGGGCATGTAAAAGTGATCCATTCTATTCTGTCTTCATGCATTTTGACTTGCCAGTATCCAGATTTGCAATCAAACTTACTAAAGATTTTTCTTCCTTGTATTCGATTTATTAATTCTGATTTGTCTGGTAATTTATATCCATCCATTCTAGTATTGTCATTAAGTCTTTTATAGTTTATTACCATTCTAGCTTTTCCTCTTACTATTTCATTATGATTTCTTACCATAAATGCAGCTGACCTATGTTTTGAAGTTGACCTTCTTATTACTCCTAAATTTAGTAATTCTTTTATTTGAACTTCAAATTCTTTTAAGTCTTCATTTGTGGATTCTATTGAAGCAGTTTTGACAGTATATTCTAGGTTAATAATATCAAGTCTATAAGTTATATGATTGACTTCCCAGTGTTTTAGAGGTCTTTCTCCAATTATTTCTAATTTATCTAAGATGGAAATTACCTCTTCTAGGTCTTTCTGATTCTTTATGACTCCTATATGTTGTAATCCTTTTTTGAAATTGTAAAGTTCTGTATTTATTTCTATGAAGTTATAATTTTTTTCTAATTTTATATCAGATAAACTTAGCTCTAATAATTCAATTTCTTCAATTTCTTTACTAATATGTATCTTAGTACACTTACATTCTTCTCCTTTATTACATTTTGACGTATTTGTGTTAAGTTTATCCATATTTTTAAGATACCTAGATCTGGTTGGAACTGATTCTGTTGTTATTGAGGTTTGAGTCATGTTTTTAGAGAATATTACACCGTCTCTAGTAAGGAGACAGCTTCCGTTGTTGTGTAATAAGAAGTCTAAACCTAGAACAAAGTCTACTCTAATATTTAAATCTCTAACCCATATTTTTTCTAATTTATATGTGGGTTTATAAAAGACTGCACATGTATTTAAAAAGCTTATTTGAGCATTACTAACGTAATGTTTATATACATTTGATGATCCATCCATTTGCATGGCGCTTTGTGGTTCTGGAAATTCTTTTATTATTTCTAGAAGTAGGATACTTCTATTTATTATACTTTTTGTACATCGAGAGTCTACTAGAGCTAATGTTTCTATTTCGTAGTCTTGGATCCTTATTCTTGTTAATATTTTGATAGTATTAATTTTCTTGTCTTCATTACAGATTAATCCCTCAAATGATTTATAGTTTTCTTTTTCATTCAAGAGTTCGATTTCTTCCTCTGTTGTATTTTGGTTGGTTTCTTCTTCTACTTTCTCTTTTACCTTTTCTAATTTACTTATTCTGTCCTCTAAACTATCAAACTTTTTTTCTAAAATTTTTAAAGTTTGATCTTTTGTGCTTGTGGTTGAGTCTATCATCTTGATGTTAAATATTTTGTCAATGCATTGAATGCAACCTTCTATATAACAGTTCATGCATTTGGCCCTTCTATCTTTACTGGGGTATCCTGTGCAATTAAAACATCGTTGACTGTCTAACAATTTTCCTTTATAAAATTGATGATCACATTTAAATCAAGTTTTTCTAATCCTATTTCATTTATTAGAGTTTCTCCTTCTGAATCAGATGAATCGTGTTGTTTTCCTTCTACAGCGTCTATGCTTATTACTGAATATATACTTTCATTATCTGACATGTATTCATCTACATTTATCAGGGTTTCTTGGAAGTTTTCTATAAGCTAGACATTTCTTGTTCTACTATTATTTCTACCGGGACAAGTATTAGCTAGATGTTCTTCACTTCCACATGTAAAACAAGATAGTCTATTTTTGTAAATCCTATTATTATTATGTTTTCTTACGTGTCTATCTTTATTTAGATAAGGCTTTCTTGCCATGGATCTTCTTAAATAATACTCTTTCTTAGGTTTGTAGTCTTGGTTGTTTTGATATGTCCTTTTGTATTTTCTTTTTGGTGTATTTTGATCATAGCTTTGTGTCGTGTATATATTTTTACAAAAATCTGTCTCATTTTGTTTTAACTGTTTCTGTATTTGTAAATTAGTACATTTTTCTTGTAATATTTCCATAATATGTTGTATTTTATGTCCTATTGACCAGTTTGCGTTAGTGTTTTGAATTACTCCTTCTCTCTTATTCCATCTTTCTTCTATTTCTCTTCCTAAGGCTCCGGGAAGTTTGTTAAAAAGCTTTTTTCCTAAACTTTGGTCAAAAGCATTACCACTTATAGCGCAATAGTAAAAATAGTCTTTTAGGAAACTTTTTATATAGCTCCAATTTGATATGCTAAGTTGCTCTAATTTTATTAGTGCATTCTTTTGTAATACTACCAAGCCACTATTTGGGTCTTCTCCTGTTATTAGGCTGTGTATTTTATTAGTAAAGTTATATGGGTTTGGTCCCATATTTATTAGTTCTTGGAATTCCTGAGGGTAAGCTACTTTGTATGCTTCCCACATTCCTTTAATTGATTCTCCTAAAAATGTTTCCAAGTATCTATACATGGTTTCTGCATCTGTTTCACTATAATGATGTATATAGTTTGCTACTACTATACCTTTCCATACATCTATTACTGAGTTCCATAATTGAGGGTCATGGGCAGCTATATTTAATATTTTTCCCGTATCTCCTCCATCTTGGAGTTTGATAGATGCTTCTATTGGCATTCTTATTCCTATGGATCTAATCATTTCTGGTTCTGTAGCCGGGTCTTGTCTATAAACACCCTGTCGTGGCGAATTACCTATCGTATAATCCACTGGTGGTACTGGAATTATTTTTTGGAAAGGGCTTGAACTTGGTAAGGTGGTTTCCATAAATTCTTTTAAGCTACGAGTTGTTTCATCATCGCTTTCATCCAACTCTTTTTGACTACTAACAGTCTCATCGTCACTGTCTTCTTGTATTTTTTCTTTCTGTCGATATCCATAATTGTCTGTTCTAAAATTACATTCTTTGAAGTGTTTTTCTACTATTGAAAATTCTATTCTTCCTAGTTTACATCCTTTACATTTGAATAAAGTTTCTTTATTTGACTTGTGCATTTCTTTAGATTTTGCTATTGATATGTCTACTTCATAGTCTTTCTCTTTTATTAATTGAATATTCATTCCCTCCATGTTTATGGTTGATTCATTATCTTCTAAATCTTCATCTAGTTCTTTTTTATCTGTATATTTATAATCAGTGAATCTGATTGATGTTTAACCTTTATTATTTGTGTACATAAAACTTAAACTCTTCAATTATACCCATAAATTTTATTTTATTTTCAATTTTGCCACATACTATATTTTTAATTTTATTTTTTACCATAACATTTGTCAGGTGGATGTCGCAAGTAAATTTGGATTTTCTTGATCTTTGGTTGTAGAAATTAAATTTTTTTTTTACCAAAATAAGC
Source organism: Solanum chiquidenum (assembly GCA_029582725.1). Taxonomy (NCBI): domain Eukaryota; kingdom Viridiplantae; phylum Streptophyta; class Magnoliopsida; order Solanales; family Solanaceae; genus Solanum; species Solanum chiquidenum. Next base: position 11,718 of record JAJOOS010024098.1, read on the forward strand.
TATTTTTAAAACCAACTCACCTAACTAATACATTTTTAAAGTTTTTTACAAAAATAGTATAAACATACAGAAAAGCGTGGCTTGGACGTCAACGCGCATTTGAATTGGTGTATGGTGACTTTGAGAAATCATTTAGTGACCTACCTAAATTTTTTGCAGCTTTTCAACACTTTAACCATGGAACAATTGTGGAATGGAAACGCAAAGAGTCTATGAGGTCATCAGAGGTAAAAACTTTTAAATTTGTATTTTGGGCTTTCAAGCCATGCATTGATGAATTCCAAACATGTTGCCCTGTTATTTCAGTAGATGGAATTCATATTTATGGAAAATACTAGAAAGCAATGGCCCGTGCCAGCACGGGCCTAATATTATTAAGTATTATTTCTTTCTTTTTTTGTTAAGTTTGTTTTTACATGAAATTGGAGAAAAGAAATTTGATGGATCTAAGGTGGTGTTCGTTATGTCAAAATGTTAATTTTTCTATAGTTGATCAGTTAAAATCTTTGCAATATATTTTCTCGAGAAAATAATTTTTTTTCCTTTTAAAATGAGGAAATGAATTCTATAATAGACGTATGAAAAAAAAATGTTACACATGATATTCTACATTGATAATGTCTTCCTCCGTTTTCAACCACACCTCATCTTTACCCGATAATATGGAGCTTCCTCCCCCCTCCCCCCTCCATCTTCATCTCCACCACCACACACATCCCTACCCTCTACCTTCACCTCTTATAGTATTTGTCTAAATTATATAAAAATGTTTTTAGGATAATAATTTTTGCCAACCTATCAAAACAAAAAAATAAATAAGAAACATATTTATTTTACTAGAAATCATTTCTAAAATAATATTTTTAATCTTAACAAACACATCCTAAGTAATTATTAATCATATACTCATAGTATTGCATACTAAAAATTGAATACGCTCTCGATCCATGAATAGATGTTGATTGTCAAATACTAAATTATTGTACTCATGGAAACATTATACCATTAGATACTTAAAGTGACACTTTATACACATATAGAGTATTACTATTTATATATTAGCGAAAGATGATAAAAAAAATTCAATAGTCATCAAGGTTCTTATTTTTAGTTTTTTTTTATCAAAAACATACTACGGAATAATTTTATTAATTATATTTTAATACTTATTATTAATATATCATTGTTAAAATAACAATTAGGATAAAAATAAAGAAAATGTGCATACTCTACTAATTAATTTAATTTTAGTCTCTCAATTATCTAGGAGATTAACTTGACTGTTAGTATTTTACAGAATTACTTAACGATAATGATAAAGTCAGGCAAAAATAATTAATTTTCTTAATTTATTAAAATAAACAAGTAAAATATTATTTTATTATTATAAGAGTCAAATTAATAAATTTTCGTTAAAATACGAAATAGGATAAAAATAAAGAAAATGTGCATACTCTACTAATTAATTTAATTTTAGTCTCTCAATTATCTAGGAGATTAACTTGACTATTAGTATTTTACAGAATTACTTAACGATAATGATAAAGTCAGGCAAAAATAATTAATTTTCTTAATTTATTAAAATAAAAAAGTAAAATATTATTTTATTATTATAAGAGTCAAATTA
>JAJOOS010024100.1:0-10054 GCA_029582725.1 Solanum chiquidenum
AAAAAGGGTAAAAAAATCTCCGGCGGAAATTACCGGCGACCGACGATGGCCTTGCCTGAAAATTTAACCAGAGAGCAGTGTTTGTACTTGGCGAAGCTAGCTGAGCAAGCCGAACGATATGAGGAGATGGTGAAGTTCATGGACAAGCTCGTAATCGGGTCGGGTTCATCGGAGCTGACGGTGGAAGAGCGAAACCTTCTTTCGGTGGCGTATAAGAACGTTATCGGCTCACTTCGAGCAGCGTGGAGGATTGTGTCGTCAATTGAGCAGAAGGAGGAAGGTAGGAAGAACGATGAGCATGTGGTTCTAGTGAAGGATTACAGATCTAAAGTTGAATCTGAGCTTAGTGATGTTTGTGCTGGAATTCTGAAGATTTTGGATCAGTATTTGATTCCTTCAGCTTCTGCTGGTGAATCGAAGGTGTTTTATTTGAAGATGAAAGGGGATTATTATCGTTATTTAGCTGAATTCAAAGTTGGAAATGAACGTAAGGAAGCTGCTGAGGATACTATGCTTGCCTACAAAGCTGCTCAGGTATATTTATTATTTATTATTCGGCGTAACTGGTAAAATTGTTGCCACATGATCGTGAGGTTAATTTAGTGCACCGGATTGTCCTTTTTGCTCTTAATTCAAAGTTTAATCTACATAAACCTGGACTTGTTATTTACTGTTGTCTTTGTGTATTAGCGATTGAAAAATTGGAAGTAAATTGTTGTTTGATCTTCGAGTATTTCAAATAGTGATGGAAAATTGAGTTTGCGAGTAGCTTGAAGATTCGAACTTTAAGCAGTTTGATTTTGACTTTTTGTAATGTGGATGTGCATGTATGGGTAGTTTGTGTTATTTTTCTAATTTGGAATATTAAATTGATGGGAAAGTGTATTAGTCCTCATACAACTTGAAAGTTCAAAGCTGTAGCAGTGGAGTAGACTTTACTAGGTTGAAATTTTATGCCTTTTGGGTTGACTATGGTTGAGGGGAAGTAAAGTCAACTGTGGTGAACTTACATGGTCCCGTCAGTGCATACGTCATGTATAAGCAGAATTTTCCTTTTAGATTTCAGTGCCTGTAGAGAGAGTGTATTAGTGAGTATACAACATTACCACCTAAACTCATCGATGAATTTAGTCATTTTTTTACTGATAACTTGGGATGTGTGAGTGGTGGAATAAAACTGAGAGTCAAGTGATCTAATTTGTTGCCCAGACACCACGGTCAGCAAAAAAAATAAAAAAGTGATCTACTTTGTTCATCTTTATTTGGGCTCACAAGTTTAATTTCTTGCTATTTTGTCTAATTTGATTTTGGGGCATCGTGGTAAAGCCCGGTGGTTTGCTCAAGGAGCTGAACGATTGTCTGTCATGTGGTTCTTCCATTTGAGTTTATAATCTCAGATATGGGTAGGTGGTTTGTTGCATACATTTGTAACGTCTACAACTGCTGTTATGTTTTCATTCTTAGCAAGAAGTTGAAATCCTTTTGTCTCAGGAACCATATCTGTAAGAGGGGTCATTGTTTCCTTTTCTAATGATAAAACTTCAAACAAGCAGCTTTCTTTGTAACACCCAATTTCCCAGGAAGAAAGGGCTCATCTGCATCTCTTTTTCGAAGATATGACCTTAATGTCAATATCCTTTTGTCCTACACAAGGGGATTCATAGCTTACTGCTTCTTTGAGATTGAGATGGGTGAATCACTCTATCAACTATTCCACTTAGCCAATTCAACTTCTGTTCAACTTGTGGACAATATTACAAGTGCCCCACTTGCAACATTTGATTATTTCCAAGCATTAACTCCATAGCAGATCTTTTTGAACATTTTTCAGCACCAAATTCATCTTTTGAGTTTTCCAAGCAAAATGATATTCTCAGAGTTCTTCAGTTATTTGTGAGGAAAAAACAAAACCATTAGGTACTTTGTTGTCATTTTTTTTTTGAGAGATCACCTTTTACTGTTGGGTCTGTAAGCCCATATAAGGGATAATTTTGGTTGAATAAGAAAATCATGGAGCTTATTATTTAAGTATAGCTATTCTTTGGTTGCTTTCATTCATACCTTTTCATGCCTCTTCATGTGTCCGGCCCAACTTATATTCGCTGAAATCTGTAGTAAACTTTTCCAGCCTGTCCTTCCTGTGCTGCTCTCTTTGTTGAACAGACATGGGAACCCATGTATGAATCTTTCATCCCCCACATTAATGAACTGATATTTGGAATTTTCTTGATTTGTGTCATTTTCCAGTAGCAGAGCTGTTTCTGCCACCTGCATTAAGTGAAAGTTGGCTGACACTTGTGTTATTTATTTATTTATTCATTTACTGTGATTGTGCTTCAGGACATTGCTGTTACGGAGCTTGCTCCAACACATCCGATACGACTTGGGTTAGCTCTCAACTTCTCAGTGTTCTACTATGAGATTCTGAATGCATCAGAAAAAGCATGCAGCATGGCTAAGCAGGTTAGTTTGTTTTCCTTAATTCCTTCTATTGTCCCTCAATCTAAAATGATAGCTCATACCTTGTACCCCAGCTTTTCCTGTGCATTGCATGCATTCCCGCATATGTTTACATTTGATATTTTGCTGATACCCATTTAGAATCTTGGCTACAAAAACCGTTCCTGCAATATCGGAACCAATTAAAGCACTGAAGCTGAAGATATTAACTCTGATGTGCTAAAAGTATTCAGAATTTTTTGTTTTTTCTTTCATCTATTTTCTGGGTCAGGTCAGATAGTAAAAGTATATGAGGCACAACTCTTTTGGTTAGAAAAGAAAGAAACAAAAGTTTGTTACTGGGAGGTAAATAAATCTTATCTAGGGAAAAATCTGTTCATGTTGTCTTACCAAGTTGTTCAGTATATGCTTTGATCTGATTGAGATTCAAATCCTTATATTTGTGCATTCATGCTCCACTTGGTTAACAGATGAAGCAGCCAGCCCCTTGATCTAATAATCTTAATCGTAATAAGGATTTGTTTGATGATATATTTCATAGCTATGGAGCATAATATCAAAGATCCTCTGGTGTTTTCTATTGTGTTGCAGAAGTGTGCATGTGAAGAGTTTATGGTTTATGGAGTACTATTTGAAGTTAGGGTCATTTGGGTGAAAGTCTAGCAAATGCATAATGATCCCCAAGTATGCTGGAACTATAGTGCATAGAGTATTAGATGCTCCATTCACTAATGCAATCTGGGGTGGCTGTGAATGTCTCCTAATGAGAGTGAAAGGACTTCTCACTTTTATTTGGAATTGAGAATAAAAATGACTTTTCCGTTTACTGATTATAAAGAAAAACGACTTCTCAATAACCAAAAATGAAAGCATATTTTTGGGTGTTTGTTCAAGTAGTTTGAAAATTTCATGCACAAATTTGTGGCAACTATTAAGGCTTTGTGAATTTAATTTATAGATCGTTGACCATGTGGTTGTGGTAAAGGAGTACTACATCCACAATGAATGCCACTCATTCATTATTTTGCTTAAAGCACCATAACATAGGTTACTAGTATAGGTTGAATCAACCGGTTTCTCCAATCCCGTGAGTCACAGAGTTGAGGCTCATAAACCTTTTTAGTGTTTCCAGCAACTGCCTGAAAAAGATAGATGTTGGTTACAGTTCGGCAAGAGGTTCCACTTCATTCATTTTTAGTTCTTGTGCATATAAATATAAAAATGACTACCAGATTTGTTTTTAGGAGTTGTCTCGACTCTTGAGCTGATTCATGATTCATCGATTGCTTTGTTACAGGCATTTGAGGAAGCTATTGCTGAACTGGACACTTTGGGTGAGGAATCCTACAAGGATAGCACACTTATCATGCAGTTGTTAAGGGACAATCTCACTCTCTGGACTTCCGATATGCAGGTACTTCATTTTTTTCATTAGCAAAACCCATTACACTATTGCATGATTTGTTGCATGATTTGTTATATATTTACCCCTTCTGGGCCGGTTATGAACGAGGAGTGATTCAAACCCCTGACACCATGGTTCACTGCCACGTGCTCTACGCCTTTGAGCTACAAACCCCACCCCATTTCCCCTGGAGTGCCCTTAGAAGAAGGAACCTTTCCTCTCCTAGCTGATTACGTCTTGTTTCATAGTCGTTTTGCTTATAACGTTAGTATGATTTGGTTAATGCAGGAGCAGATGGACGAGGCTTGACATGATACTTCTCCTCCAGGAGGGTGAGCTCAAATGTCACAACAACAGTCTGTAAAATCTACCTATGCAATTGATAGCTTTTGTAATTTTTATATGCCCTGCTTACTTTGATGATTTTCTTGTTCAAACTTCCGTTTGATACTTTTTATGATTTTAATTTTATTTCTCTAGCTTCCCTTTTCGTTCTCTTTCTCTTATGTCTTGGAGTATCTCCAAGTCCGAAACCCTTTTAATTTATGCGTCTTTAGTTTGACTGAACATGAAGTTTAAGAAAGGTAAAAAAGAAAAACTTCCGAATCTTGTCATCTTTTAAGTTAAAAGTGTATGATATACTAAAAATGTCATTTGAAAATCTTGTGACTTAAACGTGCCAATATCATTTTTATAAGAGCCTTGGTCATTATCTTTAGATATGAAGAAGGCTTAATGTTCTATCATAGTCGTGTATTTGGTAGTTCTCTCTTTAATTAACTAAAGCAAGTGAATCGTGTCGTATTAGAAGTTTCGGGTTAAAGTCTTGAGAGTGGAGTCTGCCTTTGCGTGTGCGAGCAAAAATTTGTATTAATAGTGAAAAGAAACATATAAGGTGTATGAATACTTTTTGATGGTGTGAGACTCTTTTGGGGAAAAAGTTTGATTCCCTTCACTATGTTAAGAGTGAGACTACTTTGCGTGAATTCAGATTATTCGAATCTCTAAATGAATATCGATGAAAAATCAAAAATAAAATAAAATAAAAAATGTGTAATAAAAATATATGAATTATTCCTTACATAAACAAGAAGGTTTATACACTAATTATACTGTTTATGTAAATTCAATACATATTTGAAAAAGGGTAAAGTTATCATTCATTCACCTATCGACCCCTAAATACTTCACTTTAATAAAATTAAAATATACTAAATGAAGATAGGAGAATATTTTTTTTTTATAAAAAACACTTTTTTTTGTTTTTGTTGGTTGAGTGGGAATTGATATTGGAAAATGACAATGTAAGCAAAAGTGGGCCATTAGAAGTTTGAGAAGAGAGAATGAATGAAGGCAATATAGGCCCATTTGCATAAATGTTTGTTGGGCAATTAAAACAAAAAACCCAAATTCCAAGAAAGTCATAAATGTTTCTTCTACTAAAACTCACAAACAAACAAATAATTGAAATCAATGTGGAGAAAGACTAGTGTTCCTTCAAAAAAGTTAAAAGCAAACAATACAACGATACTCCATCCGTTTCATATTATTTGACCCCACACAATTCGTCAAAAACTTTTATTAGGGGTGTAATTCACTAAATTATTAATGACATTTAGAGACTCTGATTACTACTGTTGCTTCATGTGGTTATTTGATACTAAGGGTAGAAAAGGAAAAAAAAGTATACAGTTGTTGATTTTCTAAATCGGACAAGTAAAATGAAATATTTGTTTTTGATATGTGGATCAATTAATATGAACCGGTGGAAGTATATATATATATATATACATGGTCCAAATAATCAATATTTCCTATTTCACCTAATCATCCTAATCACCCTTTGATAATTTATTTTACCTCTGGTTGTTCGGTATCTATTTCAGAGTTCGATTAGTTAGAATTAACATCAGACAGTCTTGCACGAGGGTAAAACACTCATTATAAAAAAAAACTTCATAACTAGGATTATATTCGAAAAAATCTAATTAAAATTGAAGGAATACTTATCAATTCACCCATAGGTCTCTCCAAAAAATTGCTACTTAGCCTTGACCAACCTATATGGTCCTCTTTTGCAATTAAAGTTCTTAGGTTGGATTCCCTTCTATCCAGCCTTTTATTGTGTTTTTAGGTCTTTTTCATATATTCTTCTTTTTGCTTTATTTCCACTTTTTTTATTAAAAAAAATTATCGTACGACTAGAAGGAATAAATTGTTGAATGTTACACAGTTCTGCTATAACTTAACAGTCAAAAACTTCCATTGATATTGACTACTTGGCTATAAACATTGATCTTTCATTACAAAAACTTTATTTTTAGAAATCTTGCAAACTATTTTGGAAATTAAGCAAAAAAGAACATAGTTATCTTCGATAGTGAAAATAGTTAACAAGTCTTTGACTATTTTAGTCAATCCTCTAACAAGTTACACTTCAATTTTCTTACTTATTGAAGAGTTTTATCATTTTAACATATAATAATAATAATAATAATAATAATAATAACAACAACAACAACTATGCTTCGATCCCACACAAGATCGGGCCAGTTTATGAATTCCCATTTTCTTTAAAGCACAAATCATATATCATCATTTTAACCTTTCAAGAAATTCTTTTGGAGGTGAAATTGTCATGTCGAGCAGGGGCAAAACTATAGTTCTGTTTATGAGTTTGACGTAATTCAATATTAGCATTTGTATTTCTCTTAAAGAAATTCAATCAATGATGAATAAATAATTCATTCAGAATCTAATAAAGTAGAAACTCAATTTCCAATAGTTCATTTACGAAAAAGCTTTATGTAATACTATATATTTTTATTTATTTATACTTTTTTCATTTTTATTACACAACGTAAAAATAGGTTTAAAAAAATTGCTTATAAGCATCCAAAGGATCCCAATAATCATTTACTATCTAACTTGAAAATTAATGCTCCCAACTAACGCATAAAATTTACTTGGTCAAACAAAAAAGACGATTTTCAAATTAGTATCCTCACTAATCACATTCATTAGTATAGTCATTTTATTCAAACCTCAAAGTTAATATCCTTTCTCTTCATTTCGCACATCAGAAACACATTCTTCTTATAAAAATAAGCACGATATTCATATCAAAATAGAAGAAATACAAACTTGGCATATGACAATAGACAATTATTCATCAATAATCTCTAAGAATAACTCTTCTTTGGAATTGTAAAAGAAGAAAAACAAGGATTCTACAAAATCTAAGGGAAATAGATGATGATTTAAGGGGGGGAAAAACACAATTAAAAGAATCTCCCTCAAAAGGACTTAGCTTTTTTTCTCTTTTTCCTTTTTTGTATTCCAAAGTTGTTATAAAAGATGCATTTTTTAATTTCTCTCTTTTTCTCATATTATTAGTCAACTTTCTCTTTTACATGTCTAGTTTAAAGGCAAAATGAAAATAATTAAATCAATTTTGTCTTAATTTTGTAAGTTGATAAGTAATTTTTTAATAAAATGAACAAATAATATGAGACAGAATAAGTAGTACCTAATTAAAATACTCTGCAGAAAATGAACACTTTACAAATGATTTGAAGTTTCACTAAATTTACAAATGGACCAAGCCTTAGCCCAGAGCATTTAGTGAGTTATATTATTTTTTTCAGGCTACTTTCAATAAAAGAAAATATTATTTTTATTTTGAAAGTGCTTGTAGTACAACCCTTCAAAAAGATATTTAAATGATTTTATTCATAATAATATTTGTTCCTATTTTATTTAACCTCATTAATTAGAGTAGAGTGGGTCAACTTTTAAATTTGTGAGTTTGATCTTTTTATGTGGGATATATATGTTATACTTAAGACTATTTTTGAAAACATATTACCTAAGTAAATTAACCATATAAATCTAATATTATATATTAAAAATTATATATATATATCCACAAGCAAATGAATAAAAAATGTTTATTTTAAATAATTGAAAGTTAATTGAATATCATTAGACTAATACTAGTTACATTAATAACAAATGCTTTTTTATTTTATTTTAAAGTGTCAAATCTCTGAAATAAGTTCAACTTGTTAACATGACTAAAATTCAAATTTATTAACCTATTCTTTTTCAAGTGGAATGATAGTTTACTTGAGCATTAAATGAAATTGCAAATTTGCAATATTAAGATCTCCAAGCTTGGTCTTAAAAAATAAAAATAGTCGATGACTTCTGCCTATAAAAAAATAATAATTTCTTAAGTAGTCATTTTTTTAAAAAGAAGAAAGAAAAAAAATGTTTACTTGCATATTTATAAATTTACAGAATTATAGTACAATAATAGTATAACCGTCTTTATTTATTACTGTCCAATTTGACCTAGCTACTTGATATTTTACTTTACAAACTATATTTCCTTTTTTCAAATTATTTGCCGTAATATTTAAAAATAATTATCTTAACTTATTTATCATTTTAGAAATTCAAGATAAAATATATTTTTTCCCATTTCACCCTTAATGGTAATTATATTTGAAGACTATAAACATTTCACTTACGAGGTAATGTTATGATTGTTCAAATACAAATAAAAGGTAAACAATTCTTTTTGTTTTTCTGTTAAAAAAATAAAAATCTTCTACTAAATATTTCTTAAAAAGAATGTAAAATAGAAACACAACAAATAATTTGAAATCGAGATAATAGTATTTATTTATCATAATCTTGGATTAGATAAGATACAATCAATTAAGAGCATTCAATACAACTTTTGAAAATTAAAATAAAATAGAAAATTAGCATTTAGGAGATTTAGGATCACGAGCTTCATTTATAATAAAATCAACATAATAATTCAAAATTATTTTTCTTGACCAAATGTGTGTCTCGAATTATGCATATAAGGGTGTGTTTAATGTTTCAAAATACGTTTTCTTAAAAAAAAATTTAAAAAAATCTTACAAATCATGAAAATGACTCGTAAAAATTGGGAAAATTAATTCCATAAATATCACTTTTTTTTCACTAATTGTTTCCTTCCCACCCCCTTGCACGCGCCCTAGTCCCTATTTCTTACGATATAAATACATTTCATGTCTACATTTGCAGAGATGATTAACGTTAGGATTTTGAGTTTATATGCTTGAACAAACATAAGATTTGGATCAAAATTACTGAATACGTATAAATATTATACTATAGGTATGCCCTCATCGCATTCCTTGTGCAACATTTTACGGATTTATGTTCAAAGTGTATGTAGTACAAGTAATATAGTACAAGTATGGAGGAATAAAATAACGTGATACTAAAAGTTATAAAAAGAAAAATTGTACCAGACCGTGCACATAAACAATAATACCCTATTTGATTCCTCCTTTTTTTAAAAAAAAAAAATCTAATTTAAAAACGTAAACAGTTTATTTTAATAAAATATTAATTTCACGACTCAAATCGTAACCTAGCTGATAGAGAAAATACATATACATTTATAAATTAAGGCACTTTAGATTTGCCACAGCACTTCCCTAATTTAATGCACATCTATATATAGAAAAAAAAAGTCAAATCATATAAAGACTAAAATAAAACATACGTACATAAAACAAAGCAAAGAAAAAATAAAAAAAATATGTGTGTGATTTTGGAATGTATTAGTTGTATTTTTCAGATATATTATTAAAAATATCGGAATAATACGTCTAATCGATTTGAATTGAAAAAAATTATGTCCCTATTGTTACAAATGTAACACAACCAGTTCTTATGACGAATTGTACCAAGGTTACGCGAGATATTCGAGTTGGTTTCTTAAATGGTTACATAATTAATACTTCCTCCGTTCCATTTTATATGTCATCCCTTTCTATAAAGGGAAAAGGGTCTGATATACCCCTCAACTTTGTCATTTAGAGTTGATATACCTCTCGTTATAAAAGTGGCGCATATATACCCCTATTGTTATACAAATGACTCACATATACCCTTTTCCTCTAACGGAAGTGAAAAAAATTAATTTTAATTTTATTTTATTTTTTTACAAAAAAATATATAATCCCATTATTTAATCCTCCTCAAACATATATTATTATTTTTAACTATTTTTTAGTTTCAGTGATTAATTTAGATTTATTATTTTGATGGTCAAATTTATTTAAGTTTTGCTAATATCCTTGTAAAATTTATTATAGATGACCCAATTTTTTTCTTCAA